>JANIJG010009405.1:0-99730 GCA_024611175.1 Megaceryle torquata | reverse complement strand
GTAAAATTTATAGCACTTCGTGATCTGCACGTAACTCCCTATACATTTTTTCACACCTGAAAATGACAATTCATTTCTTCATTTGTAAAATCTGGAACTAAGAAATTGGTTATAAATAAATAAATCTTGTGAAGAGAGTAATGATCCTCAACAAATGTGAGCCAGAATAGTGATGCCACAGCAGAAAAGTTTGTCTCAAGAACACCAGTATTTGAGTTTCAAAGTGAGACATGAAAGTAAATGAAAAAGAAAAATTTAAATAAAAATTCAGGACTCCTCTGGTTTACTGAGAGCAGTAAGTTTTGAAACACTTCTTCAAACAGTACATTCAGGAAAAGTTCACTAGACATATCCAGGTCAAATGTGGCATTTTAGACTTTGCAAAACACAAGCGTTACCAACTTATGGTTTATGATTTGTTCTTGTCTTTAGGTTAGGGTGAAAAGTTAGGGCTTCCTTCTGCCTTCAGTACACATAACTCAGATCTTTCAGGACTGTTCTACGACATAGAAATTGGAAGGTTACATGGACTGGAAGCTTTTAGCTATGGCTGAAGTATACACATCCTATTTGGAAATCACAGGAATGAAAAATTTGAGTGAATGTTTAAGTCCAGATCCCTTAAAGGCACAATGAGAAGATATTAAAGCACTTACGTCTTGATGTTTTCATGGTAGACCTTTGTGTCTGACGGCTGGTTATAAAGTGGCTACAATTTTGGATTAGAAAGATACACTTAATATTTTTCAATGTGTGTAATTCTAAAACTGTAAGCAACATATTTAATGAAATCTTAGTATTCTGCCAACGGCACACTCGGAGACGCAGCGTTCTGAAGGGACTAGAAGATATTCAGCACAAAGCATAGATTTCATTACTTAAAATTAGATCATTATAACTACTTATGTATATAATACTGTTGAACATTTTTTTTTTCATATTTCAAACTCTTCTCTCAAATAGATTCAAATCTATTTTAAAAAATTACACTTCTGTGGCCAAGCAGTTCACTCAAGCCCCAATTCCCCCGTGCATTTAAACACACACTTCTTTTACACATAAACACAGAACTATACCTGTTTACCACAACAGAATTACAGCAACTGGAAACACAGCAAATAGAAGAAAAAAAAAAAAAGGAAAGAAAACAAAACCGCAACTTACCAGTTCAACTTTTGGGCCAAGACCTTCAAAAATCTTATGAGCTTCTTCTGCTTTTTTCTGTAAATGAGAATTTTTTTTTTTTTGTTGTATAGTCTAAGTGAATAATCTGCATTAAAGTGTCAAAAGTGTATCTGAACTCTTTCACTTATGCTCACTGCTAAACTCCTCTCTGACCACACTATACCCTTCCTAACCTACTGCTACAATGTTGTCTCAGCAAATAAAGACAACTGTACTTGAATTGTGCAGTTACTATTTGCTTCTTTCCCTCCAATAGTTGTGCCTGCTAGACCTAAGACATCTGCAAAGAAAAATAGAGGAGAAACTAATCCATAAAACAGTTATTATTAGACAGCACTCTGCTAAATTTTAATTTCTTTCCATGCAATTTAAATCTTGATAAATTCTCTGGAACTCACAGCTATGGAAATAATTATATATCAAGGAAATATTATAGTATTACCCTTGCAGAACATTTTGTCTGGCCTCAAAACATTTAAAATTTAACTCTTGACCTATATTGCCATTGTACAGTACATGTAATTCCTGATAAGAGAACTGAAACCAAGTGTTAAATGGATTCACAAATTCACCAAGCTTGGTAATTCCCCTTGTATGTAGAATTCTATATGAACAGCTACACAGACAGAAGCAGCTAATAGATGACTATATACTGATGTGTTACTCTATCTCAGGCACCATAAAAATGGGTTTCCCATCTCCTGGCACATAAACAAGATGGGGAATGCACCAGCAAGTCCAAAATTCTGTTCTATAACCCACCTACAGCCAGAGTTAGCAGAGAAAGAGTTGCACAGCAACCTGCTAAGATGCCTTCAAATTCACATCATTTTGCCTATTACCCAACGTGCAACGAAGCTTGGGGAAGCCTTATAAAAGTGATTGTATGATTCTAATAATTTTTAAATTACATTTTATGTGAAAGAGATTTAAAACAGTAAAACTGGCTTGTAACCAGAAGTAAAAATATTGCTGTAAATCAGTTACATCAATTTTTATAACATAATACAAGCCGTTAGGGCAATTTTAAGTAAATACATCAAATTTCACAGATAACTGGGGAAGGGGAGAACAGGCTGCATGGAACAATATGGACACAGTTCTAGTGTGTAAAATCTAGTATTCTGTTGCAGGTTTTTGCCATCTGAAATTTTCAAAAATAGTTTATTGTAATAGAAGTAGCTGTTCCCCTAAACTACAAAATACAATTAGAAAAATCAAACAAACATACACCACTCTCACAAAAGACCATAATACTTTAAAACCAGCAGATGTCCAACTCTCTAATGTCAAAGTATGAGGATAAAAAAAAACCAACCAGGAAGCACTTTGCTAGTGTTGGCAATATTACTGAGCTCCTGTACTTTTCTCGCCAATTATGCAACACAAGCTCACAATTCACCTCTATACTCCTGCTTCATATCTGTTCATTTATGCAAATCTTAAGTGCCAGAAGTCAGAGTTTAAAAAGCAGGCACAGAATCTTACAACATATGCAGTTCTTCCCTTTCAGCTAATTTAAATGTTGGTTCTTCGGCCAAGCTTGTCAGTATTTATGTGAGGAAAAGAGAATTCAGATAAATTTCTGAAGCTGTTTTATATCTACCTACACACATACAGACACCTCTCTCTGTAAGTGGGTGTGTTTACATGTATCTGTATCTATGTATCTCAATAAAAAGGCCTAGAGATGAGCCCCACGGACGTGTTTCCCTCGACTGATTACAAGATAGAAGAAGGATCCTACAATCACGACTAAAAGTGTCATGCAAGTGTCTTTCATTTAAAGAAGAGGGGCGGGCAAAACAATAAACCAGGAGAAGCAAGAATTGTCCCACAGAAGTAAATTAAGACATAATGAATTTTAGCACACTGGGTCAGATTCACAGCTACTCTCAGTCACCTTAAGCACACTTACCCGATTTTCATCGTAAATAATTTGGACAATGCTGCGATGCTTCTGCTCCACTGGAGGAGGGGAGACAGGCCTCTCTGGCTCTGGAGGCTTAGCAGCTTCTTCTTCAAGTTGTTGCTAAGAGACGAAAGAAAGAGAATCAGCCATCCACACCATGTTACCCTTACCAGTAATTAGTCACCAGAGATAAAATATGCATCTGATCAACAGTTCGCACTGCCTGTTATTTCTCTTTTTAACTGACAAGGAATGAATGAAATGGTTTTAATGCCAATGGGGATGATAACAAGACTATTTTTTGTACTACTGGTAAACCAAATGCACTGTTTACAAGACTCACCTGCATTGAATCAGACTTGTTTCAGCTTGACATTTAAAGCCACTGTCACATTGTAATTTATCATTATTTAACTCAAAACAAAATTAACAACTATGGAGAACATTTACACCAAACCTGCCTTTTCACAGAGGAAGTAATCCACAGAGCTGCCTCTTTACGTTGTAGGTATTCAAGTGGCATTACTCCTACCATCTTATTCTTGAAAAAGGTACAAAAGTCCTTCTAACACTCCAGAGAACATCATGCTAAATGTACTGCACAACAGAAATAAAGCACTCCACATGTACTTCAGTTCCAAGATTGTCACAATATCAAAAAAGCAAAAAATACCAACAGCAAAAAAAACCCCAAAACCCTGCAGCATTTTCCTAGCTACTACACTTCTGTGATTTACTTTCACATCAAATAAATCTGGTTCAGTGACATCTTCATTTTTTAATTGTAAATATCCTTCATTCATGCCTGCCACAAACATTAACCAAACTATTTCTGATGCTAGAGATCCATCTTGTCCCACAGCACTGGCTAGAATGTGCTACATTGCTGCACAGGAATTCAAAATCAAAGTTGGGCAGAATGCCATAATAAACAGGGTCAATTATTGTAGGCAACAGCACCTTCCTAATGTGTTTGTGGTTTTTTGGGGGTTTTTTTTCCAGGTACAAATGTGCACAAATGAACCTTCATAGATTACTCGCTGATTTTGTGGAAAAGCGAACAAACAAACAAGGAGATAAGCATCATTAACACACAGCCAGGTACTTAGTGACATCCTTTTATGGTATTCTGCTGAAGGTCACTTTACAGGTTATTAAAATTCAGACATAATTAAATGCTACCAGCCCATAAAAACATACTGCTCCAGAGAGCTGTCTGTTTGTTATCCTGGACCTAAAAGTTAACAAATCCTATAATGTAACTCCTGTTTCCTACGGCGTTCACACTAAAAAGAAGTAAAGCTGGCACTACTCTGTGGATCTTTGAAAGTCATAAAAGGAAAAGGAGACAAGGACTTTGTTTTTGCCAATGAATAACAGATGCCTAGATCGAAGGGTGGGTTTAGTTGGCCACATCTGCTACTGGGAAGGAACAACTGCTGCCAGCAAACATTTCCTTTGCTCCCAACGGCTAAAGTGCAGTTCTCTGATAGAAAGCATAGCCAGCACTGTACTAATAAAAGTGATATTTCCTTCTTCATTTCTCTGTTCTCCCTGTTTACTTGCACCTTTCCTACTACACTTTCCCCCGAGGCTGACCTTAGCTCCAGATGTTAGGATCTCTTGCTCTCGGGAAAGCAGATGTTCCAGGGACTTTTGTACAAGCTCTGATTTTGGAGATGCAAGTGAGGGATTCTCTTCTTGCACAGACCGTGAAAGGAGAAAGATGAGAGCCTCCCCTCGCCCAGCAGTCAGCTCTAAAGCTGAAATTACAGCCACAGCGCCCTTGTTTCACTGGTCATCTAACAAAAGCTTAAAATAAAAAGCTGCCTAATGCTGATATTCCTGTCTGGCTCTCTCCCATTTGCAAAACCGTTTCAAACTACCCAATGTCCAACCTATTTCAGTGTTCTGTCAAAATCGTACACAAAACCTTCCCTTTTTAATTTGTTCATTTGGTTCATGTAATAAAACAAAACAAAACAAAACAAAACAAAAAAAAATAAATCACCACCACCAAATTAATTCTTTTTTTCCACACCTTCTTCACTGGTAGAAAACAACAGTAGTGTCTGCCATGCTTACTTGCTTTTTCTTCAGTTTAAGGATTTGCTGTTCAACCTTCGCAATTTCGCGATCTACACGGTCCATGCTCTGTATCAATTCTTCTTTTGACAGCTTTGAAGGTGAAGCATTTTGGTCCTCCCCAGAAGGCTGACCAGAAATTGGAGAAGATGGTCCCTCATGCTTTCCTCCAAAAGCCGGGTCCTGTGATGGGAAAAGGAGGGGTGTGGTGAGATTGAGAGAAATCAGTCATTGAATGAGGGTCCAGTAACCAAACTAGCAGGTATTCACTACAAAGCATTGCCAGTTATCTATTCCCCTCTCTCTGTTAAGGAGCTAAGTTAAGTATTTCAGTTTATTAATGCTTTAAATATTTTAGAATTAACTGACAGCCCATTTATGACACTGCAATTTCAGAGTTCACCTTTAAAAATAACAGCACACTTCAACAGTTCCCTTGAAATCAGAATAAGATCAAAACATCCCCCTTTTAAAAAATGTATCTTCATAAATGTAAACAGTATACGTTGTCTTTAAAGCAAGGGTTACTTGAGAGCCAACCCTCAACACTCTGCACATACACTGATGAGGATATTCTTGAACATAACCATGACCTGCCCAGTAAAGTCCATCTGGAGCTAGTTGTGGTTATACACGTTAAGTTCTCTTGTACTTAACAAGACTTACAGGTGACTTAAGATGACTTAAGAGAGGACAGGTCACTATTCATTTCACTTGGATTTATTTTGTCTTTGGGGTTTTTTTTTGTCTGTTTCCAAACAACACACTTCAAGATGCTTCATGTTCTAATATCAGCACTGTTGGACCTTGTCTCTGTGTACTCAGACCATCATGCTCCATGACTACCTAGCCGGCAAACACTAGCTCAGTAATACATCCCTCAGCCAAGCCAATCCGACTAAAAGATGATGTGCCCGAGTGCCACTTCTGCTCAAGGTAATACCAGGCTGTATTTCTAAATCGAGACAGTAGCTTTCTATATGAAACACCTGGATAAAAATTCAGTTACATGCAAGCATGTTAACACTGCATGCCTTGGCTTGGTTTCTCCAACCCCATTTGATCTTATCTTTGCTATGCAACAGAGCAAGTTACTAAGAAATCACATGCTATGATTTTACACTCTGTTTATTCACATAAAAGGAATGTCAGAGAGAAGGCAAGACAAGTCATCAACTTGTTAAAAATCTGATGTATATTAGCTTTTGAATCCATATGATGAAATTTTTCTTTGAATGATCTGAGCTGAGAGACTCGAGTGCTCACCTTCACAGGTCTCACCTGTTAAGCCCCACATTTTTGGTGGGTGAAGCTGTGTGCTTGCATGTGTGCATGAGAAAAAATATTGACTATTCATTTAATAGATACTTGTTTGCTCCATTCAAGTTGCTCTAATCAATATTCAGTATCTACAATAGAAAATATCCATGCCAAGCTAGAATTGTCCCAGATTTACCCAAAATGAGACAGTGACAAGTATAATTAGTGTTTTGTAAATAAGCAGATTCATTTAAAATGCTTAAAAGGGAAAGGGGGTAGAAGGCAGTATTTTGACCATTCAGTACAAATATTTATTACAGAAAAAAAAAATAATTACTTGCACACATGTGCCAGCAGCTTTCAACTAAAAAGCAAAAATACTTCATGCACTATAATCATGTTGTAACTGAGGTTTTAATGACTTAAGAGTGTAGTGGCAACTCAGAACTCCAATTTCTTTACTATGTTTGAGGTAGACTCATCTTCTTGGTCTTTTATAAAAGAGCAACACAGACTCATGACCACAGTTTGAGATAAGGTGTGAAATCAAATCTAGGATTAAAAAATGAATATAAATACACAAAAAATACCTATCAGGAAAAAACTGATGAGCTGACTGCAACATAGGAAGTTATGGCTTCAGCTTCATAATAGAAAATGGCTTTACCTTCTTAATATCTGCAGATCTCAACCCTTCCTGCAGAGGATGTACTAAAGGCAAGACAGTAGCTGCACTGACACGCTGAAAATGAGAATCAGAGACTTGTTCAAGACGTGGTCGCTTAGATTCCAGTGAATCATGATCTGTCTGAGATGGACCTGGATGAAATTGCTGTTCATATCCAGTTCTCCTTTCCTGAGGCCTAATGGAGAGAAGAGATACCCCATTAAAATAGACATTTTCCATACGAGAAAGCTATTCAGTGTTCCTCAAACCTTTTCAAATACACAGGAGACGCAATTTAGTGAAGCTCCTTCTAAACAGTATGGCAAACAAAGTATGATCTTCAAAAACACAACAGTTAAAATCCATTGAAAAAAAGAGAAAGTTGATTTGAATTTTAAAAGAAGCTGTTCAAATGCATGCCTAACATTACAAACCCTTAAAGAAACTTACCACTGCTACAATGATATTGTACAAGCCAAATCTCTGATTCAAATTGTAACAAAAAGAATCCATGTGATAAATATAGTACTATATCCCACTGAACACAGATGGCCACAACAGCTCCATTATTTCATTTTTTTGCAGGCAAATAGTTTTTAAATATACACAGAATGCTTGAAAAGAGCCCTAAGTCTATTTGGAGCTTGATCTCTACTAAAATGCTACCATAGGACAGGAACAGTCATTGATTCAACACATGAGTCATTTAAAAACTCGTCCTTCTCAGAAAATGGCAAAAGAGCAGCATCACTGGCTTCTTTACAGTGCAATGCACAGGATGTCCATAGAAGAACCTCATATGCTTCAACATCTTCCCATGAAGTGCCACTGAAGAGATTACAGTAGCTTCCTGTGTTTTGCCAGAACTACTGAATAAGCTTTTACAAATTTACAATGTGTGCGTGTGTGTGATTTACTTCCTCTATAAACTGAAGTTTTGAGAACTCCAAAGGCTACTATGACTGTCAGCACTACAACAGCCTTACAGACATTTTGGTGACACAAGATGATGGCAATGTGCTAGCCCCAGATTTCACTATCATCAAGTTATTTCTGGGAATACTCTAATGAGATTTTAAGCTAGAACGGTGTTTACATAACATTCATCACTGGTATTTCTTCAGAACCAGTAACCTCAGTTATAGCCAAAATAAACTGCTAGCAGTAATCCAGCACATAAAGCCTTTCCTAGCAGATACACTTACTAAGAGTCCAAGAAATTAAGAGGTTGTTACAAGCAATAACACTTGTTTACAACTGTACATCAGCATGCTAAGACTGTAAAGAACTGAGGTGCATAAATCATATAGTAACCTCTCCCCTAAATGGAAGCATATTCTTGCTCACTTACCACAATCCAGTTAATCTTTCTTTGATTTGCAGTGGGTTTTTAATTTAGAAATTTGGGTTTCAGAGGACATCCAATATTCTTCAGGTATATAGTCAAACAAATGCTTAACACGGTCTGTAAACTTTGTTGGCCCTATCAGCCTTACAGGAATACCAATGTACATTGGAACATTCACTGATATCCAGTGTGAAGTAACCCATTTTACTGAGAAGCAAGATATTACCAACCTGAAACTACATTACAACACACGATTCATTGTGGCTGTCCTCAGTTAACCTACTAGACTCAGATCAGTTGCATCTACTTACACAGAGACAGGAATGGTAGATGAGACTGACAAAAAGGGTATTTAGAACAAATGACAGGAAGCTGTCAAGTGTCCTGCCAAAAGCAGCACACACTCCAATTTAGTCCGCTGTGCCTAGAAGTCCATTTTCTGTCACACTTCAGTGTTCTACAATTCTTACAGCTCAAATACCCAACTGGCTCTGTTGTTTCTTACCTGCCCAGCCACACAGACACCATCTGTTGAGTAAGCAAGCCTAACCTAGGAACTATGACAGATAATATTCTCACTGTAACAAGCTCTTGCACTTGTTGCTTCTACTCCAAAGGTACAAACTCTACACTTTTAGTCTAACCAGCATTAAAAAGAATGTACTTGGATTCTCAGAAGTTTACTGACAGTGCTGTTAGGAGAGGTGGGGGAAAAGCAAAGCAGACTGTCACTTCCTGTCTGTGAAAGAAATAGGTAAGCCAAAGGGACTGAGCAATTATACAACAGCTACAACACTCAAACTGGCTGACACTGGTATGACAATGGAGCACCGATTAAAAAAGTCAAGTACTTAAACAAAACCTGTGAAACTCAGAAGTCTTTCTATTCAAAAGTTAAAACTAACTTTACAGAAAGCACAAACACATAGAAGATTCATGTTCATGTACTTCAAAACCAGCATCCTCACCTGTCAGAGCCTGGGTGAAATTCAGAAAGCAAGGAAGGTCTGCGCCGAAGCTGCTGCTGCTGTTGCTGCTGCTGCTGCAAGAGCTGGGTTGCCTGACTGACTTCCAGGTGAGACGACCGGTAATCGGGAACTGCAAATTCCTGCAGGAAACACACTTCTGATGTTAACAAGGACAAAGGTACAGAGACAGGATCTAAAGCATTTGGTGCTGTGGAATGATCATTTCTGAAGATATTAAATCCAGAGCAAGACCAGATCACCAAAGCCTTATTCCAGCTCAAAAAAGAAGGTTTGTAAATGTCAGTTCCATTTCTTAATTTAACTTTAAAGAGACTAAATACTTCTGAACATCTTCTAATGCAATAAAAGTCAGCAGCAGCAGAATATTCTTAAAAAAAAAAAAAAGAAAGAAATGCTTTAAAATCAATTCTGCACATCCAATTACAAAGTGGCAAAATGGGAATATATTTCAGCAACTCTGAGGCAACTCCTGCTATCTCTTCAAGACATTTTTATATCAGTTACTATTAATTAGGACTAAAATCAGAGAAGATGAATCTTCTGACTGATATAATTCATAATCAAAGTGAGGTACAAGATAATTTATTTGTCTATGTGGGTCTTTGGCCACTTGCCTTTAAAAATTATACGCAGCTGGCAATAGCCAAAGAAAAGCTCTACAAGACACGCAATAGGTCATTACCCATAAGATTTAGTTATTACAAATTATCTAAAAATAAATACGGAGCAAGCCAAAAAGCTCCAATTCTTGAATTTCCTTCTGCAAACATGTAAGTGGAACAAAATATCAAAACTGTCTGTAGCAGGAGGAGAATTTCATTAAACCAAGGGAAACCTAAGCTGTTCTGAAGTCAACAGCTAGTGCTCCACAGCCTACCATGCCAGAGAGAGCACAGGGTGGCAGAATAAATGCTCTGCAGAAATGACCAAGTAGGAGACTTAGAAATCCATTACCCCAGTTCTGGGCTAGCAGAACACAGCCAGCTGGAAGCACCAGTACAGCTGCTTCAGAAAAATAATCAAGAGTGTAACACAAGTTTTGACACCTCAGATTTACACTCCCCACCTTGCACACAGATGTTGTCAAACACTACATTTAGCTTATAGAGAACCGATTCCGATACTCCTGACATAGAAGGGAAGATGATTATGGGTTTGTTTCTGCTCCTGAGCCTAATAGGAGATAATTCCCCATATAAAATTTAGTATCCACAAATGCTCCAAAAGCCCCATCTCTCAATGGGTTTGTTACACTGAGAACACTGTATTCATATTAAATGTATACTAATTGTAGACAGATTATTAACGTGTTCTCTGAAATTATTGCTATCAATGCATATGGCCTCAGTCACGTGTTAAACAGATTTAGAATCATTAAATGGTTTGGGTTGGAAGGGACCTTCAAGATCATCTAGTTCCAACCCCCTCATTTAGTTCCAACCCCCTCATTTAGTATGATGACTAAACATTAATAAATTAAATTGATAATAATAGAAAAACAATTAATAAATTTAAGCAAAACTACGACAGCAGTTTATGAACACAATCCCTAGTGAATTTATGCAAACTACGAGAAAGCAATGATAAACCCAGGAAGTTTATATTAACTCCCTGTGATAAAGATACAGAATTATAAACCTCAGGTTTGTGTCAAAAAGAAAAAAAGAAAAAAGCAGATACATATAAAATCCCGAAGAAGCAAAATTCGGTGATTTCTGCAAAAAAAGGAGAGCAAACCAGCCCAGCCCATAACTCTTTACCTAAGCAACACTAGCAGCAGTTCTCAGCAGGGCATAGGGGTCTGCAATTCCACTGTTTTCAAACGTGGATGACTTGTATTACATCGGTTTCAAAAAGGATAAATAATCCCATTTGGCACAGTAAACACCCAACTCGTACTCTTGCTAAATCTGTAACCCTCCTGTCTCCTTACCTGCTGGTGCCGGGTGCTAGGGAAGGTGTACTGGACAGAGTGAGTAGGATAACGACTCTGTTCTGTGCTGAATGCTCCTTGGTTAGGAGGGTAGCCTGAACTTGACATTATCAGAGAAGAAGTCTTCACAAAGCTGTGAGATCAAGACCAGCAAGCAATCATGTTTCTAGGAAACCGCCTAAAGGAAAAAAGATCACTGATAAGCACTGAAGTACCAGATGTACTCACAATACATTACAGCCATAGTCACCTAAGCAAAACAACCATTACCAGTAAAAGCTTTTTCCTGATGTATTTATTTAATAGGTTACTCTAGCCTGAAACATGTTAACGAGTCTTAAATGAGCTCAAAATGAGATGTGTCAGCACTGTCTACACAAAGATTTGAGGATTATATTGTTGGAATACATCATTTTACCAGTTACCAGTTGATCAGGAGGATTTGAAAAGAAAAGTAGGTCACTTTAAATACACGTTAAAGAGGTTATAATCGTCTGTAGATGGACTACTTCAAGTAAATTTCTTTAGCACAATATGAAGTTCACTTCCATTTCTTCTAGAGTTTGGGGATTCTATGAACTGTGTCTTACTTTCAGATTCAGGTGATCTTAAGTCTGCTTTACTCAATGCCATCTACAGTTCATTAACCCACAGTGTGTTAGTCAGGCCCTAAAATACTATTGCCACGTAACAGCAGCTGTACAGAAGTAGTTAGTAAAAAGGGCAGTCACAAAGGGAAAAAACCAACACCATTTCAACTGACAGCGTAGTTTGTCTCACAGAGGATGCCAGAATCTGAATATACTATGAAGCCATAAAACAATCCTGCTTAGTTGACATTCAGTGACTACTTTGCCTCTATTGTATTCTCCAGCTACAGATTAGCAGCGTGCTGAAATGCACACTGAGCTGGGCAAGACTCTAAATACTGAAAAAATCCAGACAAGTTCACTGACAAAGGCCAAGCACCTACGAAGCTGTGCACAGTTGCAGCTTCTGAAGCTTCAGAAGACATTGATTAAATGCTGCACCCATCAGTGCTTCAAGGAGGTGAATTATGGCTCAAACCAAAAGAGCAGGAAATATATATATATAGTTTTGTTGTTGTTGTTGTTTTTTTAACACAAGATATTTTTCTCTAAAAGCTCAAACAATGTAATCCTAGAGGCCTGTGTATTAAATACAGAATTCTGTCAGACCTGGAGCAAACTCTCAATCTCTGGTCCAGAGCCTAGCAGACATATCAGACCTTCAAATAAAGCAACTGTTGATCCCTGACTAGATGGCTTCGTTTCAAAGCACATTAATCTGCAGCCTTCACAAACATCACATGTAAAGTTACACTTCTGAACTGCATTTTCCATTAACAGCCAGTAGACAAAAACAGCTCAGGAAAGGATCAGAGACAGCAAGCTATACAGACAGATATCTGACATATTCTATCATTCCCTTTCTCGTTTTCACTCACCTTTCCATCAAACAAAGCAAGCTGTGCACATTGGACTATCAGAATGAGACAAATTTAGATTTACCTCTTAAACCTGATTATCATACTACAGATCACTAGTTGTGTGTTTTATAGGACCTATATCTATTATAGTACCTGTAATTCATATCCGAGTGACAAGTTCTAAACCAAAATTCTTCACCATTAACATTTATCATGCTTCATCATTCATACTGCATTCACTAGAGTACGTCTTTACCAACTATGTGATGGTCTAATAGGTCTGAGTCATATGATTTCTATTCAATCAAGAAACAGTGTCAGAAAGGAAGCAGTTTTAGTTAATACACATTGTGATAGTTGCAAGCTATAGTACCTGATCACTCAAATGCATTAAGTCCAAGCTACAGGAAAAAGAAAGCCTTTTGATTTTTCTCTCTCAATTTCTGTGCAAGTCCATGTCAAACTATGGCAACAGGTAACTGTCAGCTCAATCAAATGTCTACTGATGTGCTAACGATGCCCACTGCAGGCTGGTGAACACCTATTATTAAATGAACCACTGGCTCCATGGGATAAGGAGGCTCAAAGAAGCAATGGTTATGAAAAGGCAAATTTTAGTTTGATGAGTTGCTGATGCCCCTGTGCTACCTCACCAGCTTCATGTGCAGTCTGCATATCTATGTGGAAGATGTCTAACTGGATTTTATACCTATGTACGTCTGCTACACCTGAACAACTTCAGGGAGGAATAAAGATGGTAATACTGGATCTGATCAAAGCTCCTTCAGCCCAGCGTGCTCTGACTGTGGCCAGCAGCAGGTATTTAGGGAGCACGTACCAGTACATTCCCAACAAACTCTCCAGCCTTCTTAGTGGCTCCCTGAGACACAGGCTGTGGCTTAGAGATTCCTTGAGTCTTTCCATTTAAGATTTCTTAATGGTTTTCCCTCCCATTGTCCAGCTGTTTTCTGACCTAGTCTAACTCTCAGCTTTCCCAACTGCTTGTTGCAAGAATTTCTACAGTTTAGTGGCACTTTGCATGAGAAACCATCAGCTTTTGTTCACTCTGGACCCACTACTTTCCCTTGGTATCTTTAGTTTTCACATTGGAACAGACCAAACATCTATTTCATACTCTTGTTTTGCACGATTGCGTAGACTTAAATCATTTCACCTGCATCTTTTCTATACTGTAGAACCCCAGTCTAGTTGTCTGTTCCTTATCAATCACTTCCAAACCTTCTCTAGTTCTATTCTGAGGCAAGGGGAGACAGAAGAGTACCCCAGATTCTGGGAAAGTATCAATAAATACTCATCCTGTTCTTACTGTCTTCCCTGCCATGCTGACCACAGTTAGGTAGATGGGAAGAATCTGGAAATCAGAGGGCATCTGGAGAGGAACTACTTGAAAACTACACACAAATACAAACCAACTACTGCATGATTCAAGGTCCTTTCTAGTTTCTCTCTGTCAAGTTACATCTTCTCCTTATTTTCAACATTCAGTCAAACCCAGAAGTTGATCATTAACCCATGTGCTGAAAGTTCAATCCACACTCGCTTTGTACGATGCTATAAAGGCTATTTTTCCATTCACGAGAACTTTAGTGTACAGATTGTTAGGTTTGTGTTCGGACTGTCAGTCTTGAAATAGTCATTGATATAAAAACTTTCACAACCAACAGCAAGGAATGGTCTTGACTGTCTCTCTGGATTCTGTGCTAGACATGGAAAGATGAGGAGGAAGAGGGAGGAGGGATGGCACACAAGCATGAACATCCTTCGTCCATTCAACAATGTTAACTCAACCCCCCCATCACGTAACCTACAAGTTTTACAGAACGTATGAAAACAGTCTAACAGCCTTTCTACAGAAAACTGCAAGTATGATTAAATTTGTAGCACCATAATAAAAACTAAATTAAAAAAAAAAAAGTGAAACAAAGAAAAGCTGTCATAGATGAAGGCAACAGAAACAGCATTAGAGGTTATCATCATGGTCAATAAAGGAGGCGGAAAGTGAAAAAAGGAAAAAAAAAAAAAAAAGTGAAGTTATCAATGGTGGGGGTGAATTCTTTTTCCTCCCCAAGGGAACCAGCAGAACAGCAGGAAGAGATAAGGACACTAACAGTAGAGAAACAAGAAACATACACAGTTACGTATTGGCAGTTACAAGGTGGAGAGGGAACTCAAGGATGGGGATTCTGCGCAGGATCTCGTTTCATTCAAGACAAAAATCAACACTGTAGTACAACATGTAAAATGATACTGAAGTGCAATATTCCCTCCCTCTAAGACTCCTTTTCTTGTTACAGATATTGACACGAGCCTGCACACCCTCCTAATTTGACCTCTCTACATGCTCTGCAGACTCTTTCTTCTCGCCCAGTATCCTACAATATGAGCTTGTTTACACTCTGCACGTGTGGGGTGTGGGATGTGGGGAGTTTTTGCAGTATTTGCCACTAGAACTCCCACTAATATTCTGCTCATCTCTCCCTGACTTGCTACCTTAATTCCGCAACTGTGGATTTAAGTACTTGATTTCAACTCTCATTTCTCTGCAGGAAACCTTGTGACCTTCTCTAAAAGCATCTGCCTCTATCTTGAGCATCTGCTCACACGTATCCAGTAGACACAGATTAATTTTGATCTGTCTATTGGTCAGAGAGGGCAATGCTAGCTTCCTGCTGTAACCTCTCCAAGTTCTACAGGTTCAGATTATGCTAAAATACAGCAATCTTTTTGCATCAAATTGTAACTGTGTGCGTAGACTGTAAACAACCTCATCCAGGCTTTCCTCACTGCTGCATCCTTCCATTAATCGTGACAAACTCTGTCTTGCTCTACTCAAATCCAACCAGAATCCTCCTTTAAAACTCCCGTTAACTCTCTCGGCCTCTCAGATCCTTCCGCTGGTTCCCTCTTGTCTGCCATAACAGAGGCTGCTCATCTGCATTTTCAGCACTCATGACAAGTTACAATACAAGAAATCAGCTTCCGACGCTGCTCAGTCGGTGACAGCAAGACTCTATTTTTCAGACAAGTATTTTCATACTTTTTCATGTTATTCTGCAAATTTCAGAGGTTTCTCATATCGACATTTATAAGAGCTGTTATGGGCTTTGGAATTCTGCCTTAAACGTCTCGCACAGATAAAGCTGGGTCATGAATACTTTCAGACCGCTGCCAACCATGCTGGCAAATTGTCTGTCTTGCTGAATACTGACAATTAGAAATATTTCCTGTTTTGTACTTCAGAACCCAGTCCATTCTGCATTCTCCCACTTCACTGACATTCCCAGACATTTCCCTGGGCTAAAACATGTAAGGGATGGAGAAACCCAGTGGTATCAAATGGATAATATTTTTTAAAATAATAAAGAATAAATAATTGCAGAAGTAGGAGCAAAGAAGAATAATAATAAAAGAAACTGTAAATCCGAAGACACCTAGTTGAGAAAAAGCAGCAACAAGAAGAACGGTTTCAGTAACCATGTTAACTCAGCTCTGTGTCAATTGGAGCTTCTCGGGCAAGGAAATGATTTAACAATGTTTATTTCTAAAGGTATGACAGTATTTTTCTCTTTAGCCAGCTCAAACTGCTGAACAGATCCAATTCAGACTTCCTCTTAAAAATTACCCACTGCACTCAGATTTGTCACATGTGGAGAATTTTGAGTAAGTTATAAATAATTTAGAACTGGATATTATAATGGCAACAGTCATAGCGTAATTTCAGATTTGGATCCTATGAGGCAATACTAATTTGAACAACATCTCTTGATCTCAAGATCTCAAAATGCCTCAGAAAGAAGCAAAAGTACACGCTATCTTCAGTAGACACATGGGAAAATGAGTCACAGAAAGGTTAAGAAATCTATCAAAGCCTACCCGGGAAATAGTCAATGACTGAATAAGAAATAAGACTCAAGCCTGGCAGCACTGTAAGCAGGCAAAAGCTTGCACTGCCCAAGAAAAGCAGTTCTTCACTTGGGAAAATACAGCAGGTTAAAAACAGTGACTATTTTTAGCAGACCAGTTCCCCCAAACCATTCAACGCATGGCCACACAAATGTTTACGCCAGCAGAAGGGAAGGGGTCAAGAGGCCAGACAGACAGCGGAGTCACCTCGTCGCTGCTTGTGGAACCACAGCCCTGCTTGCTGGAATACCCTGTCCCCTACTCTGACATTCACCTTCATGGGGAAAGAAACCCAGTCTCAGGGGTAGACTCAACTCTCAACTTCTCTTCACATACACAAACCAAGCTAACACTTTTGTATTTGGAATCATTTTCATATCATCTTGAAGTACTTAACCAACATTTGCTAATTAAATTTCACATCCTTTTGGGATTTTTCCTCGTCTTGTTTTTGAGCAAACTAAGTGTGCAAAGAATTAGATTACAGTCATGTAAGGCTTAAAGCAAGCTGGGGGATTTTGTTTTTAAATCAGCAGCCTTAGTAAATTGAGCACTGATGGAACTAACCCATGGCAGAGCAAAGAAGGCTCTGCCCTATGCAGGGCATCTACAGTGAATCACAAAATTAATTCAGGGATATTTATTCAAAGTTTACTCTGGCAAGAAAATCAAGAGTGAAGGGGTTGTTTCAGCAGTGGTTAGAAAGGCTTTATCCGAAGCATGATAACAAAATTTGTGAATAATTCTGTCAATTCACTTGAAAAAAAGGTAATGAAACCATCTCACGGAAGAAAACCAAACCAAACCAGGTCATTTTAAGGACCAGCCTATTAAACCACAGCAACCAGATTTCACGAATTGCAGACCAGTGTCTGTACCTTCAAAACGCAAGGCTCCAACCCACGTACAATAACACAAAACTCCCAATTGAGAGCCACACACTTAAAACCCTTCAAGTATATTGGCTAGAAGTGCAAAACAAAGCTTCTGAGTAGTATTTTAATTTTGTTGTATAATTATAAATCTGTTCAAACACTCAAGCAAAAACATCAAATTTGCATCTTTGGGATATGCCATACAGAAGAAAATATTAAAATATATATTGGATAGATTTCTAAAAATAGCTTAATGGGCACAACCTCCATAAAAAAAAACCCCTACAAACCTACTTAGCCTTTTACTGTGTTTCTTAGTTTGAATAAGTGTTACTATCTAAAACTCCAGTGCTCAGAACATTATCTAGCTATTAGAAGCTAGGACTTCTTAACTAAAAAAACACCAGACACTTCAAGAGCTGTTATTAGTCCTTCGGTCACCGCTTTAATGTTCAGTTATCAGCACAGTCATATGACAGTTATTCAGAAAAACCATGAAAAAAAAGTACTGGAAAGAAAAGTTTTGGTTCAAACTGATCTATGTTAACTCAATTCTGACCATACCAAGTCCTGCAAACTATTGTGGGATGGAAAAAAAAATTAGCTATAGGATTATTGGATAGGACAGTCCTAAAAGATACGGCGTTTTCATTCAAGAAGCTACCAAAGGTTAATGCCCAAGTAGATTTAAGACAATTTTGTGCTTTAAAACAAAAGCCGAAGGAAGTCTGCTCCAGCTACAATATCCAAGCTTACACATGTGCTTGTAGACATAGAAATCTGTTGGGCATACCCCCAAAAGATGAAAGACTCTTTGCATGCTACAAGCAAAAACTGTTACTAGGTCAACATTGAATTTACAGACAATTTAAGTAACAGCTATTTAAACACATTCCAGAATACTGCCTCTCTCATTTTTGCAGAATGCAGACATCGTCCTCAAAGCTCAGGACCTCTTCCATGCTGCCTTTCATCTTTTTTTCCACTCAGTCTTATGTTGCTGAATACTCTGAAGCTCATAGTCAAAGCATATGGGCATACGCTATTAGCATGAACAAAAACAATTAACTTATTTTCCTCCAAGTTGAGAGCAACTCACTGCTGAATTTTCCATGACAATTCCACATGTACAATGCCTTTTCTTCTTGTGACACTGAAAATACACAATAAATTCCTGAGAACTTTAATCTCACACAGTTGCACTGCCTCTGCTCACACAGTTACTGACGTAAAAATGGCTATTTCTATCCCTGCTAGAAATACACTAAAAAACTTAATATCTATAAGGCACTAACAACACTAAGTAACATTCTCTCAATTAATTATTAATGTCATATGAATCAAGCCGTACACACAGCAATGGGGGGAATTTGAAAAAGATGCTAAGAAAAGCCCAAACATCAGAATTTGACCCTTCTCACACCCTGACATTTCTACTAGCGTACAATAACGTCTCATTTCTGAACGTCCAAAGCGTTAACTCATAATTATGCTACACAGCATCTGACACGTTCTACATGACATGGAAGCATGGTATACATTAATTTAGCCAATTACACAAGTGACAGAAGTCAAGGAGCATTACAACTGTCAATTCAAGATGTCACATTTACTCTATGCTAGCAAGACTTTTCCATCTGCATCAAGAGAGATAAAAAATTAAAATAGGATTTTCTACTTCAAATTTTAATAGAAAAAAATTTCCATTAACAGACTACCAACTCCTTAAAGTACATAAGTAATTGCTTTTGGAACATTAAATATTAAGTATTAAAAGAGAGAGTACTTCAGAATGATTTCGGTTGCTGTTCCAGAAGGTGACTATTGGTTGCACACTTGCAAACAGGATTTATGATGAAACTGTTGCCAAATCTCAGGATCACATTGTTACACTTCATCTGTAAATAACAGCTTCTCTCCCGCTAGGTAATTACAAATACAAACAGAACTTGTGCTCTACCAAAACCGGGTCGATCAAATTCAGCTGACAAGACACTCTTCTCCAGGGAATTCTATTTTAATCTCTCCTGTAATTCATGAGCGTAAAGAAAAGTTGCTAATACACGAGATTGAGACTTGGGCTATACACAACTTTGCTATGTTATATGGGGGATCATAACAAGAGAAACTAAGACTAAAATCGTATCTCAGGAAGTTTCTCATCAGCTACCAACTTGGTTCACAAAAATAAGAAAATAAAAAAGGCGGTGCTGAGGCCATACATTTCAAACGAGAATCAACAGCACATATTTTCAGCATCCTTTCACCAGTTAACATGCTAACACACCAGGGTACAGAGAATCCCTGAGGGAGGAAATCTCCTCTTCTGAGTTTTATTGAAGAGCAGCACTTACTGATTGTGAAGGAGCCTACCCAGCTCTCTTCTGCCAAGGAGGGTCACAATAACACCAAAACTAGCCAAACGAGGCAGGAGGAAGTCCTCCATTCAGAAGTGGAAATCAAGGATGTAGACATTTCCTTGACTAAAAGTACCACTGAGCAACCTTTTAAACCAAAGAAGGGTACAAACCTTACAAAGTTTTCAGGTTTTAAAAGTATATAATAGAAAAGTAGGTGTCTTATTCCTAAAGACATTTAAAACATACCTTGGTTTTCCCATCAACAGCAGATTCTTGTTTCTGGCTCCCCAATGTAGCAAACAGCACACAGTTAACATACAGCACACACTCACACACACAAAATTCATGAGCCAAATAGCAGAAAGTGAACCTCCAGAATTGAATGTCCAAAGCAAACCCTACAAAGTCCAAACACTGCACAGATAAGGTCTCTCATTCACAAGGGGAGACAGCTTTTTTTTTCTGAGAACTGCAGCAGTTCCCAAACCCCAGGCATCTACCTTTTGAAGGACCTCATCCCTGCCACAGGGGTAATTCAACTGGCTATGAAACAACTGAAGCATTCAAACTTCACCCACAAAACTATTAAGGTGAAACAAACCAAGCAAAGCATCCTCCAGTGGATCAGTTTGTAGCATACAAGAAGTTCAAGAGATGCTCCACAAACAGCAGTAGTAAGAACCATGACAACTTTCCTTGACAAGTCATCCTCATTCATGAGTCAGTGTCCAACAACTCATTGAGGTTTACCCAAATTCACCTATTTCCTCCCATTTCACCTACGATTTACTAATAATCACAATGATCTCAAACTTGATGTATCATCACACACTAGGCATAAACTATTCTTTCAAAACAACAATTTTTGCTTCTCCCCTCTTGGACTGAAAACATAAGCACTTTAAAAACAGCTACTGCGCATGTATTTATTCCTCTGTTAATCCATCTGCAGGAAAAACTGCTTTTGACATCACATAACATGCAAGAAATTATGTGGTCACAGTTTAAATTTCCAGTCCCATCTGGTAACTCATTCATTATCAAAAGCATATCTGTAGTGGCAGCTTTTTAAAGAGCGTTTGGTTTGGAAAAGGAAACAGAACCTGACTAATCCATACTCACTAAACCCATAGCTCCCCAAACTATGATGTATCTGAAGAGAAACCACATACTATAAAGACGGGTTCAGGACAAACTACGTATCAGCCCCGTCACTCTCCTCAGTTGACTGGGTTCAGATAAAATCAAGTCTAGATTTTAGCTAAAACTACAGGAAGGTTAAAATAAGAAAATGTTTTTACTGTACCCAAGAGCAACACTTAGGTCTATTCAGATACTCCACAGGAAATGCACCAAGGTCTTCTGGAAACAAAGTTTATTGTTACTACATGTATGATTAAGTTTGAGATGTTCTACTTCACAGGGAATGCAACAATATATAAAAATGTAACTCCAGTTGAGTCACACAACAGCCTTTAGGTCACACAGAAAGGCACAGAATGGAAAACAACTACCAATAGTGTAAGCAAACCTTTATATCTGAGGGGAATAAAACAAACCAACCAAGCAAAACACAAGGGAACTTCAAGGTTCTAGATTTGCCCAAGTCTGATCTTTGAGAGCATAATGAAACATCAGCACCTATACAAATAATGGCTACAATGGACCAGGCAAGTGACCACATGTATTAGGAAAGATTTTGTGAATAACATTCCAAGAAAGCTACACCATGAAGTTACACTGATGATATTGGGAGAATTCCCACCTTCCAGATGCCCCTTCTCTGCCCATACAGCATTTCAGAGAGCATAAAAACAGAAGCAAGGGCTGATGAATATGAACCTGTAGAGTTCTAAGGTAGATAACTGAGTATATACTTTTTTTTTTTTAATTTAAAATAATTCCTCTTTTTTATCCCCAAAACTATTACTAATGAGTGACGAGTTCTGCTGAAGTGTAATAATATACCTACCAGGCTTACTGAACAGCACCCGAGCTTGTACACGGGTTTAACTTTTGAACGTGGACAAACGGGACAGGAATCAGTCGGTTTCCTAGTTGATTTACAGTCCCCTGTGTTAGCATCTTTCTCGAAACGTGAATGTATTCTAACCCATTTAGGAGAGCAGCTGCTTTTCAAAGAGGCCCCAGGTTCTGCCCAGGCACCTCACCAGTGACAGCTCAGCAGAGGTTTCATGTGGAGTGTGTGGCCTGTGCCCTGCAGCCAGGGAAAGCTGCTGCGGCTCTTCTCAGCCCTCGATGGGACAAGCGAGCCTCTGACTTCATGAGGACAAGAGAGAATTAGGCAAATGCACTTCCCCTGCAGCACGGCAAAAGGGAACTCAAGGCTAAGAGGAGGTATTAAAAGAAACACTGTATTAGTTTTAGCATATTTTAGACTTTACTTCATCAACACCTTAGAGGTGTTCTTTCCCTCACCATCTTCATGAATGTATTTTCATTTTCAGTTTTACCCAAGATGAGTCATTCAACACGCAGAGAATTTTTAAGTCCTGGTCAACAGTTTGTCCAGGTAATCTGTCTGCTTTAAAATTTCATTTCTGAATTTTTTACTGCTGAGAGTTGTGACCAACAGGATTTTTCAGAGATGGCTGATGCATCCTTGTGCTTAACTTTGCAATACCCTTTGTAACCATAAGCAGGTGAAGTCACTGACTTCAAAACCACATGGACCAACATCCTCCTTAAGCCTGAAGAAATAAACTGCATATCAAATCAGCCTGGGAGTGGCAACATTACATGAGTGGTTTACATGTGAAACTATTCAAGGACACAGAACTCTCTCTTAGGATACTGGGAGGAAACGTAGCTCCAAGGTAAGATGGAGCTTCCTGCCTGCACACCAGCTCACTAAACTTAAGCCCCAGTAGTGGTAGTCATTTAACAGATGGTGGATAAACACTGAACTGGCAAGGAAGAGAAAGGGACCATCACAAAACATCGTTACTAGATGGACAACCACTGAAGGAGAGAGAAACTAAAATGGAAGATATATTCAGCACATTCCCGGATATTTGCATAATTTAGAAATAGCACAAAGTAAATATTTACAGACAGCAGTCCTGCGTGGGGCAGAATTTTTATCAGGAAAATTTACAGTAGAGAGACGAGGTAACATGTTTAGTCAATAGCCTATCATCTGAAACACTGATTCAGATTTGACTAAAGAACATAAATGACTTGAAAAGTTCACGACTGGCATCCAGGAAACATTTGTTTGCATTATGAAACCACTGTCTGGTTATTAGCCTGTTCTCAAGATTGCACTGTGTTGCAGTGCACCTGCAGCAGGCATAGAGCCCTTCCAGCTTCAACAATTGTTAAAATCTTAACTTTACGTAGCTACACACACTAGACCTCCAAGGAGTATTTTTGATCATGTGAAAAAACCTTCATTAAAAGCATTCTGTAGGCAAGCATAAAAGAATAAGGCATTTCACCAAAACTTTGTCCAAGAGCTTTGAAAAAGTGAGATAAAGGTTGATATTGAGAACATAATATAGGAAAAAAGAGATGTTTTTCTCTAATACAGAAGATTTTTTTCAGTTACTTTTATGCATTTCACTGTAATTGAAGCAGACTCAGCTTCCCTTCCCTGTGACCATCTCACTCATGCTGTAAATTGAGAAATGAAATAACTTAGGAGATGCAGTTAGGAAAAAAATAAATAGATAATCACAAGAACTGTAGAAGAGGACTAGAGGTGGAAACTGAAAGGAGGGTTTACAGTCTGTCCCTACTTTTACTACAGTTTTTGAGAGAGCTTTCTAGAGCCCTTTAGATCACAATGAAAGCCACATATGCCCAGGAAAAAAAAAAAAAAAAAAAAAAAGGGAAAAAACCCCAACCCTGAACAATTAAAATGAGTGGTTATAGGAGATAAAGTGTATTTAAAAGAAATCAGCAGAAGCACAATGTAGAAAAGTGAATATACTCTGATTTTGTGCATGTAATTTCCACCTGGAGACTTACTTTTAATTGATTCATACAGTAACTAACAAGCTAGAGAGAAACAAACACTTCTAATACCCTCTGCACATGTTAAAAAAATGCACATTATAACTCTTAGAAAGAAGATTCCAAAATGCTGCTGTTTCCCATCTTTCAGTAACAAATTTAGGTATTTTAGCAACCAATATCAAGCAGTACATTTCAAACAGGCTGACTATACTGTTTCAGACAGGCTGACTATACTTACACTGCACATAACGCACAACAGAACGTTGCTTTCCTTAGGAGCCTATATTACAGCACAAAGAAAAGCCACATCGAGAAAAAATTAACCATGCTTTCACAAAAAGGGTCACTGTAGTCGGCTTGTTTTTTCCTCTGAACTTCTGAATCCTTGGATAAGCACAAAGGTCTTTCATCCCCCAATACAAGACAGTAGATTTCTGCTAATGAGGAATACACTTCAAATATTACATACTTCCTTTCCAAATGTCAAGGTTGTTTAGTTGATCAGGAATAACAACATTCTGCAGAATAAAATTCCAGTGCAAAACTGCAACACAGCTGCACAGTCCTTACGTGCAGCGATATAACACCGTGAGTCCACTTACTCAGGCACTTACACTGTGCCCATGGCCATCCTACTTACCACACAGTAATGTTCTTTATAATGGCATAGTTTTTTCCCCCCCTCAAAGCATATTGTCTAGGATAAAATTCCCTGCCCGAGCTCTAACATTTCATAACTATAGTGCTATACCTAAAATACTGCAAAATATGATAATGCTGCTACAAACACAAGTCTGCATGAGACATGTGCTTCTCATTGTAATAAGTTGTCCTCCTTTTTTTTATTATTCTTAGGTTACACCAATATTTACAGTCACGAAAAGGTAATACACTTGTTAAGACCTTATCTACGAAACAAGAAGAAACAGGTTTTGGACAACAATAGATTGTTCAGCCTACCTACTTACTTACTTGAGCCTGTCTAACACTAAAAGCACATCCATCCATCCATCTAGAATCCTGCCTGACTGCAACCGACTTGAGACCCACAGGGCTTTTCTAAGTACAGAAAAATCAGTAAGTACAAAGTTCTTTACCATCAAGTCAGAACAATTCTAGAAAAAGCCACTTCCATTGTACCCTCCAGCAGCCCAGGGATGACAGAAGCTGGGGATGTTTACAGGTCCTATATGAATAATTCAGCGTCAGCATCAGCAACAAACTGCCCACCACTGACAGGCTCAGCGTGGGGCTGGAGCGGGCGGCCGCGATGCGCCTGCAACACGCGAGCTCTGAAAGCAGGACACCGGCGGGACCCAGCGCGCTCCCGGACGAGCGGCCGATTTTGAAGAGCTGGCCCTTTTTAAATAATTTTTTTTTTATTTTTTTTTTTTTTAAACTTGCACTTCTACGGACAGGACAGGGACCAACACCCAGGACATCGATGCTCTGGGATTTTCTGGGATTTCTCCAAAAACTTCCCCGCAAGGGCCACCTCTCGCGGACCCCCCCACACCCCGGACCTTCCCCCACACACAACAGCGTAAACGGAGAAAAATCCCCGCGGGCACCGGGCACCCCCCGTCTCAGCCCACACCTGACCCGCCCACCTCCCCCACCCCCGGTCGCTCCTCCAGGGACCCCCCCTCCTCTCCGCCGGCTCCAGCGCCCTCCCCCCGGGGACGACAGCGGCGCTCTCCCCGGTGAGGAGGGAGGAGGAAGGGATGGCCGGGGCCCCCGCCTCTTCCCCCTCCTCCTCCTCCTCACAGCGGAGGCTCTAGGCCCCGCTGCCCCCTCGAGCACCGCCGCCCCCCGCGCCGCCCCGCCGGGCCCCCTGCCCTTACCGACGGCGCGGCGCTGGGGCGGGCCGGGCGGCAGGTTCTGGTGGGGCTGGACGGTCGCGGCGTCTCACCTCAACCTCAGCGCCACCGCCACCGCCATCTTGCCTCCCCTCCCCCGGCTCGGTGGGCTCCGCCCCTTCTCGCCAGGTCCTGGCAGCTACCGAACAAACGGCGGAGCCACGACTCCGTGATTTCTACCGGTTGCGGGGGATCTCCCCTTCCTCCTGCCATACCGATGTGCTGAGCTGCCCGGGCAGCGCCGGCCCGTGAGGAGCCGCGGGCGGGCCCGGCGGTGAGAGGACGGGCTGCTATGCTCCTTCCAGGACCCGCGGGCCGGGGCGGCGGGGAAGGGTTCCCTCCCCCTCCCTGCTGAGGGGGCTCAGGGAGGGGGGGGCGGCCGCCATGAGGCGAGTGTGGGGCGCGGCGGCGCCCGGGCGAGTGGGTCCCGTCACTGCCGGTCCCCGCTCCCGATGGGCCCGGTCCGGCGACTCTCCCGGTGATGCCACTGACCGGAGAGGGGTGGGAGAGCCGCAGCGCCCCGCTCTGCCCCGCCGCATTGTGGGCGAATCGATATAAATGTATAGTAACCGATAACGGGCCCGGAGCGGGGCCAGAGGGGCACGGCGGAGCCGGCGGGCCGCGGCCGTGCCAATGAATGGGGCCCCTGGAGCCCCGGGCGGCACAGAGCCGGGGGGGCGGGAACCTGTCCCGGAGCATCGTCCGAAGGGCGCCCGGCCCCCGCCGGGCCCTTCCCGCCCCCGGGCTGCGGCACGTCCGCCGGGCCCCGTCAGGCTCCCGCGCTGCCCCTGACGTCGTGCCCGTGTCTCTGGCGACGAACGACTTCCGAAAAATGTGAGAGGTTTAACATCATGGAACGGTTTGGGCTGGAAGGGACCTTAAAGAACAACTAGTTCCAATCTCCAATGTCTTTTATTTTTTTTTAATTCCTCCCCCCAAATGAAGAGTCTGTAAATTGCTCCCTGCTTTTTCAGTACCGTATCTCAAATCCACAGGGTGTTTTACCTGCAAATATGTAGCATGTAGCTCCAGATGTGCTAAGATGACAAATGAATCTCTTACCAGGTTCCTTATGGGGGGGGGGAGATACCATTAGGCAAGATTGAATTATCTCGCTACGATTTCCATTACATACGACAAATCATATCCCACAGTTGCAGGATGTGCCCACACAATTGTTTATTCTGACTAATAAAGCAGGGGCTCATCCTGTGCCAAACAGGATTACTTATAAAATGTGTATTGTACTAAGTATGTTGTCATTACAGTAGCTGAGTCCCGCTCCGTTACGGTGACTGACACGTCCGGGCTGAAGCAGGGTCTTTAGCCCCAGCACACACTGTTATCTGCCTCTATTCACTTGGAAGTTACAAATGTCCAAATAAAAAGTCTGCAAAGACAAATCAGGTGTAGATCTTGTGAGGTCTTAGCTGCTCTTTGGAATTCTTCTGAATCGTTTTCACCATTTTATTCTTTAAACCTACTCAACTGAGATACTCCACCATTGCCAACTTGTCTTCCATATTGCCCCTTTCTCTCGAAAAGCAAAGCTGCCAAGCCGTCGCGTATCCATTTGCCTTTTTCGTGTTTATTTTACTACTTCCTGTCTCCTTTTGCTCTGCAACCTTCTCCAGTGGTTGACTTCACCTCTAAGACGTATCCAAACGTTTGGGTTTTTTTCTCCCCTGGCAGCGGCCCTCGGGACAGCCAGCAGATCTGCAGATAGCAGAACGCCTCTGAAGATAAGCTCGTCTTGCCCTGCTTTTGAGCTTTCCCTTAACCCGCGTCTCCTCCACAGGAGCACAGCGCAGGGATAAAAGGTACCACACGCTGAAAAGCTCAGCTTTTGTCACTATCTCTCGTACACTGTTTGTACTGTTTCCTCAGGTCCCAGCAGGGTCAGCTGGTGCCTTACAGGGCCCGGGGCAACGACGGGCTCTCCCCGCCAACCCCTCCACGGGAACGGTCCCAGCTCACACCGCGCCCGCGGGGCCTCGCTCCCCGGCTGGGACCCTGCCAGGCCTGGCGAGGGCAGCGCGGCGGGAGGCCTCCCGGTGCGCCCCTCCTCCTGGGAAGCCCTGGAGAAGCAGAACCGAGACACGTTTCCGTGACAGCGGCCGAGCAGCCCCGCCCCGAGGCGGGGAAGGGAAGGGAGGTGGTGCTGTGAGGGGACGGGGAACCTTTTCGTGCCCGGAACTTTCCTGCCGCCCCTCCCGTTTCCTGCCGGAGCAGCGCGGAAGGGGGCGCGGCGCCGGTCGTTATGGCAGCTGGGCTGTGGGGCTGGGTGTCGGTGCCGCTCGTGCTGCTGCTCGCGCTGCTGCTCTGTGGCGCGCGCCGCCTCCGGCGCCTTTACGCGGCCGGCGGGGCTCGCGCCGCTCTGAGGGGAAGGGCAGCGGGGGCGCGGGCGGATGGCGTCCGCGCGTTGCTGGTGACGGCGCACCCTGATGACGAAGCGATGTTCTTCGCCCCCACGGTGCTCGGCCTGGGCAGGGCCGGCGCCCGCGCCGCGGTGCTGTGCTGCTCCGCAGGTGAGGCCGGGGACGCGCCGGTTCTGGCGGGGCACCCACCCCCGAGGTGCCGCCGCCGCCCCTACAGACCGGTCTTCCCGCCCGTGACGTCATGGGAATGCGGCCATGATGTCTTCCGTTGTGTGTCTCGCGCTCTGACGTAAGGCCCGGTGATGACGTCTCAGTACTTCACATTAGCAAGTGGTGGCTGTAACGTGGGGCAATGTCACTCAGCAGTGACTTTGTGTGTGACATCACCTTGATGCCCCCCGTGATGCCATTGCTCTGCTGAATCGTAGCATCTTTCAGGTTGGAAAAGACCTTTAAGGTCATCGAGTCCAGCCAGTAAAGGGTCTTGAACTTGAAGCTTAGGGCCCTCGAGGCCTGTGCTGCCCTCTGCCAGCCCGGCACCACTGTCAGGCACTTCAGACGGGAGGTGCCACCCACCCACGGTGCGATCTCAATGCTTGGGATCACGGCGCGCTGTCCTAACACCCCGTGCTCCCTGCAGAGCTGCCGTGCACAGGCGGCTTTGCTCAAAATGTGCCTTTCAGATTTTCATCAGCCGTGATCAGTAACAAAATCTCCCCTTAGATCTGAACCTCATGCAGAGGTTTCACAATCCAGTCTCCTGCTGCAGCACTGAGGTACTTTAAGGGTGTGGAAGCATCAGCAAGCTGTAAAAAGGTGCTGTTCAGCACAATCTTCTGGCATCTTCTTGTAATTCTGTCGTCGTGTAGAGATGATCTCTTGGGTGATCCAGTTTTAATGTCATAATGACATTTGCTGTAGTGTATCTAAAAATAACAGTTGCAAAACAATCCCCTCATGGAAAAATAGTACTGAAGGGAACCCGAGGTCGTGTTGTCCATCAGTCATCCCGAAAGCAGCATCAATGTGTCTTCATTTGCTGCAGACAAATGTCTAGTTTGTTCTTCAGAACCTCCAGGGAGGATCCTCGGCCTGTGTGGTCTGTGTCAGTGCTGCGTTAGCTTTTCTTCAAATCACTTTTCCCTGAAACATGGTGTAATTTAAACTTGTTTATTTTTCCTATCTGCCATGAGCATGGAAATCAAAGTATCCCTTTGTAGCAGCCTCTTACATATTTTAAGACTCTTATCTGCCTCTTCTGTCATCTTCAGACTAAACAACCCTATTTCTTGCAATCTTTTCTCATAGATAATATTTTCTAAACCTCTGATCATTCTCACTGCTCTCCTTTGGACTTTTCCAGTTGGTTCACATCTTTTTTGAAGCACGGTGATCAAGCTCTGGGAGCAGTACTCCCACTGAGGTCTTTCTGGAGCCAAACAGACTTTAAAGATTCTCACAGGCTCCACTGTTTGCCCAGATTAAGAATTTTTCACAGCACATGACACTCTTGTCTTATGTTCTTCTCGTGATCTGCTAAAACTTCTTTTTTGTGTGTGTGTGTGTCTCTTTTATGGGATTTTTTGTTTGGTTTTTTTTCTGCAGAACTGATACCAAAACAGTTATTACATTGCTCAGCTTATTGTGCGTAAGAACATATTAATTGATCTTCCAGACCATACTGCTGTACCCTAATAATCCATGAGCCTGCAGCGAACACTGAAGATACATTTTTGTTTGCTGAGAGGTGTATCTTAGGCTGCAAACATTTATGTCTTGCGCTGATAGCTACTTACGTTTGGAAAAAGGGCCCTCTGTGGCTTTGAAAGCTCCAGCTAGCTCACTGCCAGCTTTTCAGTTTGCCAGGCTTTCTGTGTGACAGACCATCTAGGTGAGAAGGCAGGAATTGTTGAAGCTATTGTTGAAGTCCAGTGGTGTGATGGCTTTACTGATCGCTTTGCACCTCCCTGTCAAGATTTAGTGCCGAGCTTTCAGTTGTCTTTGCTGAGGGACAAAAGACTGTGGATCCCATTTGGCTTTTTCACAGCTATGGAGAGATTACTGAAGTGCAACTCTGCCATTTCAGTTTTGGGGACTAATGCGCTCCTGCTATTAGAGAACTTTCCAAAGAAGTGTTGTGTTTCTGTTTATGTTGTTAAATTTTCTTCTTTCTGTACTCCTGATTCAGTGACATGAAACATTAGGTGTGTTTGACACTCCCTTCGATGTACCCTCTTGCATGTCTTTGTAACGGAACTACCAACCCACGTAGGAGAGCACGTTCACTGAGCTAAGAGATTTTTCTGTGCCTCTTACTAGTCTTTTGGGCAGTTCAGATGGTTCATCCTCTCATTGTTTGTGTGATTGATGATGACAAGTGAGTCAATCAAAGACTCTGTGAGACAAAAATCATTATTTAGAAACTGTTATACTTGCAGTTTTTAGATGTCAATCAAAATAACTTTAGAAATGAATTAGAATTACAGCACTGTGAAAGAAAATCAGACTTTTACACATTGAAAAATATTCGACTGAAACAATAACCCAGTATAAATGTGCTTTGCTCTCTGTAGTAGCTGACTCTATTGTGAGTGCTCCATGGATGAGGTCCAGCAGCATCAGCTATTCAGCTGGTTTTGATCTCAGTAGCTTCCCATTTTTTTCCTGTTAGCATTTATATATTCCTGATGTCCTGACACGTTTCTCAAGTTGTGGAACATGAATCTCTTCCCATGAGTTTAGTAGAAGTTAGGTATTTTGAGAAGAGTGGTACTGTTTGGATAAATCACCACCTGCAGTCAGCTGGTGCACTGCACTGGAGCAAAAGATGACATTATCTTAAAACACTGGAGTCAGTAATGGCCTTGCAAAGAATCCCTTTACACTAAGTCCCATTGTACTCACATGATCTGTCTACTGAAGGTGCATGCTTCAACTAAATTCTGCTGAAGCTGGCACTTGCAATCTAAGCTGCAGGCTACCAAGTGACGTGTTCCTCAGCAAATCCACAGCCATTGTCAGTCTCCTAAACCCATTCACTCACAGTCTGGAAGTAGAAGGGTTTTATTCTCGTTACTCTTTCTTTCTTTGAAAATTTTACAAAGCTTGCTAGTGATGGCTCAGATTGCAACACTGCTCGAGAGAAATGGGAGATTTAGATGATTCACTCACACCCACAACAATAAAAGGTCTAGTGTAATTCAAGACAGCTGACTACAGACTTGAATCCTACATTAATACTCAGCTGTAGTTTTTTTCATTTTATTGCTTCAAAGTTAAAATTGGGTTGCAAGTACTGCCCTGCACAGGGTAACATTCTGGCAGGGTCCATCACAGCTCTGGCATGGACTTTGCGTGGCTGATGCCAAGAAAAAATAAGGGAATGTCCAGGCAAGATGAGAATTTAAAAGTTCAGTGAAGACAGAGGCAGTGTTTTAAGATAATGAATCCTGTTTCCCTGCAAGTTGTTGGTCTCAGTCTGTGACAACTTTTCACAAATGCCTTATATGAATAAGGTTTCCTATCCTCTCTTGGTTCTGTAAGTTGTTTTCAATCTGGGCATATTAGTTTCTGTCTGAATTTCCTCTGTGACTGATGCAGACTTCTGAAAAATCTTTGTCTTAAACCAGAAATTGTTATGACGGAATTCCTCATTTCTCCAGATCCTTTTCATTCCATCACTGTATTCTATCACAGTGTCCTATTGTTACATGACAACTACTGCTTAGTAGATGTGGCCCAGATTATACTACAAACTTTAATCCCTTAGAGAATACACCGTGGGACAGGCTTTCCATGTGTTATCTCAACAATTCTCTTCCAAGTACTTAGGACTTGCTGTTCAGCTTGGTTCTGTGGAGTACAGCAGGGAGTTCATGGCAGCATGTATCATAGTGAAGGAGGAGTCACTCTTTGGCCCTTCCTAAGAAGATTAATTATTACTGATTTGTTGTGAATATGTGGACTTTTTAAAAGTGGTCTAAGATCCCTGACCTCTTTCACAGATGCACCCTGGAGATTTGCCAGCGGTAACAATTTTTAGTCACCTCACTGGAAAGGCAGTTTCTCCTGTGTTTATGAGAAGATCTTGCTCAACTGATTTGTGGGATAGTGGGATAATGGTTCCTTCCACTGAGATAATGTGGAAGCAGTTAGTCCATTTGTATGCATATCAGAAGACTCCTTTTTTTCCTCACTGAGCATGTGGGGATTCACCAAAATAAATATTACGTCTTGCAAAAAATTGAACAATGTTCAGAGATGGATTTGGCATATACCAGAATAAAACAAAAAGCCCAAACAAATACTCAGAAGAGATAGAAAATGTGAAAAGATTAAGTCATCTACTAATCAAACAGGTTGTTGGAAGCAGTTTCCCAGGCAGGTTATTCCAGAATTGGTTTTGGATGGTCTCCTGTGTCTTCGGCCAATCTTAGGCTGAGGATACTGGACTGTTTGGTCCACTGATCTGGTTAGACATGGCCACTTCTGATGTCCTTGCCAAATAAGCTCATGAGCATCTGCAAACCGCACTCATTGGATACATGTGAGGGATGCACTCAAGGTGGCCAGAGCTTTGCCTCAGCATTTTACCCAGAGCTAAGTCAGGTGTTGCTCAGGTAAAAGCCATAGAGTTTGTTCCCTGCGATGTATCTGCTCCTCAAATGATGCCCTTTTATTTAATGTGTCTTGAGAAAGGAAAGAGGAATTCTTTCCAAGCTCACCTAAACAAAGTTAGACAGTGGTGCTGTGTTTGCTCTTTTCAGGAAATTATTACAATCAAGGAGAGATTCGTAAGAAAGAACTGGAACAGAGCTGTTTTCTTCTGGGGATTCCCGCTTCCGACGTAACAGTGATTGATCACAGGTAACTGCTTTCCATTTACATTATAATTTCATCGCAGTTTTGAATAGGAGGTGAAAGGTCACTTTACAGTTCAGTGAAAGCTTACTGTATCATTCTAAAAAGTCTTGAAGAACCTTAAAAAAGCAGACACTGGAACAGGTTGCCCAGAGAGGTGGTGGAAGCCCCATCCTTGGAAGTTTTTAAGACCAAGCTGGATGGGGCTCTGAGCAACCTGCTGTAGTGGGAGGTGTCCCTGCCATTGGCAGGGGGGTTGGAACAAGATGATCTTTAAGGGCCCTTCCAACCCTGACAATTCTATGATTCTATATTAGTTATTTTTGTTTGCTCTTACCATAAATCTAATAAATGAAGAAGAAAATTCAAGTGTATAATGGGGATGATAATCCCAAGGTTAAACTCTTGTTACAGCATTTAGAATAAAGATAACTATAATTGCTGGGGTCTGGCACGGTGTGTTTGGGGTGGGGGAGGGTGACCTCAGTTTGTTACACTTGTTGCAGTGTTATACAGACAATTGCAAATTCTCTGAATAGCCTGTGGCAGATTTGTCTGTAAAATAGTATTTACTGGGTTAGTGTGGAATTCTGTTCTATTTATAATCTGGTTTAGTCCTGGCTAAAGACAAAAGTAAATTGCATTATTAAACACAGTCCACAATAACATGACAGTAAGATTCTTTCAAATTAAGCCATATGAGAATTCTGTTTTTCTAAGGTGTGATGTTATTTTCTTTAGCTGTGTGTAGGTACAACTGTAGGTGATAAAGCTGACACTTCTTTCTTTGGGATTAATTCGGGAACTCTGTTCTGGGAAGGTGATTTAAGACTTTGAATCAGTGAAACGCAGAACTAACATTGTAAAGGCCTCTTAAGGTGCCTGATCACCGTCTATCCAGGGTTGACAGGAGCTGAACTAGATACTGATTGCTAGGAAACACTGTACAAATGGTTGTTTCAACTGTAAACAACTAGCATACAATCTGTAAAGAATATTTTTGTTCATGAAGAAATAACTTCAATAGCAACATATTGATTTAAAGCCACACCAACTAGAAAAGTCAGAGTTTAAAAAAAAATCCTGGCTTCAGGCAGGCCCTTTTCCCATGAACATATTTTCCCTTGAGCTAAGGCTACAGAAACCACAGTCCAGAATATGAATCTTCTTGAGTTCTTTGCTTTTTTTAGCTTTAAGATTCTCTCCAAGTTTTTAGCTCACTTACAAAAACAGCAGAGGAGTTGTTTTTCCTTTGGAATGAAAAGAGATGTTTCCGTTCACTTCTCATGAACTGGTTTTGGATAACTTTAAGTTTTGTAGTACAATCATATGACAATGCCCAAAACATTTTGTGGAGGGATAAGGAAAAAAGCTGCTAAGCTTTGCTAAGCGTAAAGTCCGCTCAGTGAACCATCTTTTGAAATGAACACGGAGCCCAGAAGCCTACCGGCCTTTCATCCTCTAATGCAACGTGAGGTTGGTTGGTGTGTGATGCAAGTTTCCTCCCCCTGTTTACACAGTCCAGGGACTGGTTTTTTGCACATAAAATACTTTGGTTTGCTCTGTAGGAAGGTGAAGGCCGTTTCAGAGAAATAGCTTGGATTGTGCCTCTTTACTTTCATTCCTACTATTACACATATTTAGGTGAGTAATGACTGATATGTGATTTCCCCCAGTGAATGCAGTGCCTGAAAAGATAGATCCATCCCATCACCCAGAGCTCCTGGGCATGGACTAGAATGTACAACATTGTTCTAAGAGACAGGTTTAGATTTGAGCTGTTTATCTGTGAGGTTAGATTGCTGTGAGGTAACGTCATCAAACTTTGTTGTGCATTCAGGGAATGAACTGCAGTGAAGCTCCTGCTGAATTTTGCTCAGAGCTTGTTTACACAGTGTAGTTAAGTGTGTTTACAGTGCATTATTTACTCTGCAATAACTCACCATGTGGATGCTCTTTATGAAAAACATCTGTAGATCAGGTGTTAGCAAAATGGTAGAAGATCAGGACTAACTTCTAGATGACACTGAATTTTTAGAGGAGCTATTTTTTAGAGTATTATTTTCCAGCAGTTTAGCTGTTCAGCACTGGGACTTGGGTTTCTTGAAACTTCCTCAAAGTTCCCAAATCCCTTAAGATCCATACCTTTCCTATGCCTCTGTTGTGACATCTGTACAGATTATATTAAAATAAATAAATAAATAAAAAGCCACCATGGCATTATGTGAAACTCACTAAATTAATATCTATGGGTAGATTTTCATGTAAATTCAAGTCAATGGAATACAGTTCAGTAAGTCTGTTCCTCTTCAGCATTTTGTCTTCCCTAGGCACTTTTAAGATCAGAGCCCTTTGGCTTTTTTTGTTCCTTTCCTAACTCTTCAGAAGATAATTTTCCATCAATGTAAAGAACTGACATATTGCTTGAGGACTGCAGCTGGCATGCTGCCCATCTAACATTTCTTACACAAACACTGGATGCTTTACATTATCCAAGCTGCAGACTTGTATTTTGGTAAGGAAAGCCCAAAGGATTGCTAGGTCTGGATCTGTTCCAGCCATTGTAGTGTGGAGCTGAGTCATGCTGCTTCCTCTTTCTTTGCATGATCTACAAGTGAGTGAGTAGAATTTTCAAGATGTAAAAGGGAAATACATCTGAGGAGCAAGGTGATTGACTTGCTCTGTCATCTCTCTTGGCCTGGCAGGTATAAAATCAACGTGACATTTTAAATTGCATGTGAACTTGTAAAGAAAAAGCTTCAGTCAGCTGCTGATGAAATGTCAGTTAAATTCTTATTAAGCAGTCCCTTGTCTTAAACAATGACTCTCAAGCATAGCCAGGATTCCTAGGACAGGACTAGTTCAGTCTCTATCAGACAACTGCTTTGCATTGATTCTTCACCTGATGTTTGATGTTGTCACTGTGTTTGTTGCCTTGATTAAAGACAACCAAAATCTGCACAAATACGGTCCCAGACTACCCCCATTTCATCCCTAGAGATTTCAGATCCACATGAATCCCCTGCAGAAAAGTTCTTTGCAGAAGAGGCCATGTCCAGGAGCGGAAAGGGGCATGCAAGACCAGGCAGCATCCAGTTACTGTAGGCAAGCAGATGGGCATGCAGACAGCCTGTTCAGACTATTTTAGATTAGCACACTGGACTCTTCCTACTTGTGAACAGTACAGGACAGGCACCAGATTTGTAGAGGTGTCCCCTCAGCTGGCATGTAAAAATCATAGCTCCAACACTACAACAACTGAACAGTTGCTTTTCAGAGAGAAAAGTTTTACAGTCCACTTTTGTTACCATTCCCACATTAGGCTTAACACTTGGAGCAACCCAGCTCAGAACTAGGACTTGTAGTGTTCAAAATTATTTTCTGTACTGGCATAATTACTCCCGCTGCTTGATGAGGGAAGAGTAGCAAGAGTGAGGTCTGAAACTCATGTGAGATAAAAGTCACTTCATTAACTGTATATTATAATGTATCAGCTGGGCTTTTGGTACATTTTTATCTTATGTGCTGCAACAATGGACTTTCTCGTAGCTGTAAAAATGAGAGATTATTTGGTTTATCTTACTGTGCCGTGATACCAGCTTAATCTTCACAATGACTACAGATCTGCAGTGAAGGTAAAATGAGCATAGCCAAAATATGAGTCTTATAGGTACCTCTAATGCAAACACAGACTGAAAAATATGCTACAATGATTTGTCTAAAATAGTACATAAATCAGATGCTGGACATTTCTGTGGTGGTGAAGGGTCTAATTCATAAAGCATCTGGCTGCACTGCAAACAAAAAGGGACATCCATTTTCACCAAAAGTTCTATTGTTCTTTGGGCATGTGTTTAATCTTTGCTGCCAGATTTAGCTTACAATTTAAATTGCTCTGGTAATGTACAGGCAAATGATCCACTTAAAGGACATGAGTACTTGCTGAGCAGGGCAGAACTCCCTCAGTCTTGAGAAGAACAAATCTCAGTAACTAATTTGCACTTGAGATGTGTGGCAAAGATAATATTCAGTTTAGCAAGAGGGGAGCTTGTAAACATTATCATAAAACAGAGATGCTTTCTCTTCCCTTCTCTTTAGAATACTCAGGAAAAAAAAAAGTCAGTAAAAATGTGAAGAGAAAAAATGTTCAAGTAAGAGCTGCTTTGGGTGCTGTTCTTTGATGTGGCACTGCTGCATGTTTTCTTGTCTGTTGGTCTCACTGGTATTGAGGGCATAGTGAGATGAAGGTGCTCTAGTCTCCAAAACCAGTTATCAGATCACAAGTCATTGCCATGCTTTTGGACTTGGAAATGTACTTTGTTGGGAATTTTCTTATAGCTGAGATAGCTATCTGTAAGTAATTAGTCTGTGAAGACGCTCTCCTGAGCTAGAAAGCTCTCTCTCATGGTATATGGAAAACTAGGAGTTGGTGTCTAATTAATCCAATATTGTTAGTTAAACTCCCTTAACACTGGGCACATCTGCCAATGCTCTGTCTATCTACTAGTCTGTAACATTACCTGTAAACAGAAGATGTTTTCTAAGCTGTTTTCACTTTCTCAAGAGAACAAGCAAAAAGGAAGCCCAGATTACTCTAATATCTGTTTTGGCTTCATGGAAGGATAAATACTGGGCTTTTACTGCAGCTTCTGAAGCTTTTCTGCATGGTTGTACTGGACAGAAATTAAGACTGACTGTTTGCATCATTGACATGACAGAAAATATTTGGCCTAAGTTTGCACTGCAAAGAAAATAATAGCTGAGATTTGTGTAAACTAGAAAATTTTCCATTCACAGTACAAAGGCTTATTGGAAATAATGTTACATCTGTTTCCAAGTTTCCATGGAAATTGCTCTCCATTTGCTTTTTTATTATTTCACTTAAGTCCAAAAAGGCTCTCATTAGACAATGCACAGGGGAGAGGACATCTGCCCATGCAGAATCCCAGGCTATCTGCAAGTTTTTTCATGAGGCTGCAGAGAGGCTCAAATTCTGGTTGGTTTGGTTTTTTTGGTGGTTTTTTTTTCTTCATATAATTCTTCTTTGGTGTTGGGCTTGCTTTTTTTTCCCCTACAAGGTAAATAGGCTTTTTTGCACTTTCTCATGTTTAACTTACAGCTAACTCCCTTCCACAAGCTCCCCATGTCAAAAAAGTGAGTCTGTAAGGTCATGGGAAAAAGAAATCCTTAAATAAATAGAGCGTGTGTGTGTGTCTGATTGTGATGATCAGAAAGGTACAGAAACTCTCAGACCCTTCAGAGAATTCAATGTGTACCTGGAAATGTAAGGTTTTTTATTACAATTTAGAAACATATATACAGACAGTTAAGTATATATCCCATTGATCCAATTCAGTTTTACTGTACTTAGAGGTTTGTTGATGGCTTTATTGATTTGAGTGCAGGGTACTGAGTGCATGAAAGCTGAAGATGCAAGCTATGTAGTGAGAGTCCATGCTGCAATTAAGAAAGCTTGCCTGAAAACTGAAGGCACAGGGAGAAGTGCAGAGATAAAACCCTGGCCTCAGTCAAGCCTGGTGGCAAAGCTATCAGCGATTTCATACCAGTTTCCAACTCATTCATTTGCAAAGCTGTGTCATCTTGCCAAATGGGATTTTAAAAATGTATTTATCTTACTGTTTTTCTAATCAGAAAGGTGATATTATTCCCTGGTGTTTTCTCTTTCCCTGTTCTCATGTTTCATATTTTGGGATCAGTATTTAATAAGTTTAATTCTGCTGAAATAATTGTGGTAATTAGTTACATTATTTTCCTAAGTTCCTTGTGGTGTTATAGTTTGACATTTTATTTTATTGCTAATTGTGAGTGGATCTATGTGCTGATTAAAATTGCTGTCATGCTTTATTCTAGAAGAGCTGCCTATTTCAGGAGTGAGTGATGGGATTCGCTCCATTTTACTTATCCCAACAATGCTGTAAAAGTCTTTATTTTTTGCAGAATTTTCTTTCACAAAGAAGGGTATCTGTGGGACCAGAAAATCTTCAGTGTGAATGGTCACACATTCAGTGTGTATTGCAGGGAAATCCACCTACATCTTTTGAGTCAAACATACTAATATCCTGAATCCTAACACTCTTCACCATGACAAGGAAGCATGAAGCCTTTGTCAGTCAGGCGGGTGTCTTGATGTTTTTGTGATCACTGTAGCCAAATTTCACTTCTGTTTAGCATAATCTTGACATTTAAATTGTTTTCTTTCTGAGAAGACAGTAAAATATTTGGCCACCTATTTTTATTTACATTTCTAAACAGATATTTCTTCCCAAATGCTTACCACATGGCAGCTCATGCTGATATTTTAGAACATCAGAACACTTTATAAAAAAGATTATATCAAAGTCTGCCTTCTGGCTTGTGCTTTTCTAAGTGTTGCTCTGCGCAATAATTTAAGAGGAAATTCTTCTGGGGATTGAGATGTCTCTCTGCCCCCAGGAAAGCTGCTTTCTGAAACAAAGGCTTGTACTGCAGTAAGTTAGGTTTAGATATTTTGTCCTAAGTTAGATTTTTCTCAGTAAGGAAATCTGCCTTTTTTTTTTTTCCCTGGGGCTTCTGTGAACCAGGTCATTTCTCAGCTTTCTAGCATAATTAACTTCCTTGCTGTACAAAAAGGGGGAAGGGTCTGTGGTGAAAGGGAAAATGATCCTTTCAGTGCTAAAGGGGCATGTCCCCCAGATTACCTCTGCAGAGCAACGGGCAATGGTCCTTTTGAAAACATTCAAGGATTCTCCTTCAGATGTCAACAGAGACCTGTCAAAGCACGTCAGTGAAGTCACAGCAGGGTTTGATTAACAGCAAGAGTCTGGCCAGAGAAGCCAAGGGCTCTGAATAAATGCAGGGGGAAGGAGCATTGCTAAAGGACAAAATGTCTTTATGGAAATCAAATCAAAATAGTAAGCATTGAGATTTATACTTTTAATGCTCAAGATTATTTTAGCAGAATAGAAACAATGAAAATACTGATCTCAAAACGTGAAAGATGAGAACAGGGATCCCAGCCATCCCTGAAGCTGATGTGAGTTTGATTCAACTTAAAAAGCATCAGCATTGGTAAGTTGTTAGTAAGAAAATAAATACGGCTGTGCATAATAGCTGTGTTTCAGGAGTCTGGGAAGCTGGCTGGGGCTGAAGACAGGGAAATGCACTGGCACAGGGAAATCCACTGAAAGTAATTTTATGAACTTTCTGACTTCATACCTTTGGAAATGCCTTTTACTATTCTTTCATTAATGGCTTTTAAAAGTCCCTTCCGTATGTTAAAGACAGGCTTTTTCTCTGGAGCACAGAAATCTTCAGTGACCCATCCTGAATGTGCAGATGGTTCACGTCCCAGCTTTACTGTCTCCTGGTAACGCAGATACGCTGACTGGAGCGGTTCTGTGACTAGACTGTTTGTGGCTGTGCAGAAGACAGTGTCTTTGGGTTTGCTGGCTTCCAGCGTAAAATTCAGGGTTTCATATTCAAACATTTTGAGTGGACTTCCTTCTGGTAAGCTATAGAAAGATACATTCATTAGATTAAATCTATTTTCAACAATTACAGCCAAGAGTCCCCTTTTAAACAAGACAAATGATAACAAGCTATTTATTTTGCCAGTTACACAGTGGAACAATACAATGTGTTTTGCCAACAGACACCCCGAGGAACTGATGGAGGATGACAGGCGTTTCCCTTTTGCCCCCAGAAGGTTCCCTGCTTTGATAGCCCAGCAACATTTCTTTTTAGGCACTCCGTGTAACCTGCAGCTGCAAAGGCCTTGCTGTTAATTCTAAGCAGACTGGGGACTTTTATCCGAGAAGAAAGAATGGTCAACCCTTTACCTTAAAGAGTAACAGTTATATCACATAGTCACAGTAAGTTAATCAAAGAGGAGGAACAAACAGAAAAAAAAAAATTTCTAGCAGGGATTCAGTTTAAGCTTTTGAATCTCTGCATTCCTCCCAGCTTACTCAGGGAAAATATATTCCTATTTCTACTGGGAACACTCTTAAAAGCTTTCTCACAATAACGGATTGGGCGTTAACGCCTTGTTCACAAGAACTGTGTGGTTTCTTTGTGTGTTCTCGTAATCTTATTTTAATTGTAGCTACAGTATAAAATGTTGAGTGCCTCAGTGAAAATAAAGCTGTAAGATTTGAGGCTATGACATGATTTGGAAACATCATCCAGTTGCATCTGCAATGGACTTGTATTTTCTGCATGTCTGTGCTGGAAAGCAGAGGAAGGGGATTTGCAGCCCCTCTTGGTCAAACTCCCCTTTGGGATTCAGTCTAGAGAAGGGCAGTTACAACAATTCCTGGTTTTCCAGAAGGTCAGCATCCTAGTTGTACTAGGTAGTCTCTGCAGGGCATTCAGTGGGGACCTTTCTGACTCTTTTATAGAAGTAAATGTTAGGATAGGAAAAGAAAAATTGTTTTGTGATCATCACTCCTGAGTAATAAAAGGAGCTTAGTAACTTTCATGGTGATTGAATTACTTTATTTTTTGATAGGACTAGCAATATTTGGGCTGCAGACACTGTAACGTCACGCAGTGGAATTTTTGTGAGGATGTAGCCTTACAAAGTCTGTGGTTTTATACAACATATGTTTTGGGTCTACACCAACCCTGTTCTTACACATAAGTGGTAGAACTGGAACTGTAGAGTCTTGGACGCCTTTATTTCCTCAGAGCCATGTTGTGGTCCCATCAAAATCAGTGGGGGTTGGCCATTGAATTCAGTAGGACCAGCAACTGTCATTGAAACAGTCAACACAAGAAGACAAAGTCTTGTTTGAAAAAAATGTTAGCATGGGGAAAGTTGGAAAAAGCAACTGTACAATGGATGTTGTGTAAAATGTGTTTTCTCTTAGTGACCTTCCAGTTCAGATTGGCTCTGTTTACATACAAATCAAAAGCTGGTTTGTCTAACTGCCAGCACAGCAAAAGTCAGTCTGGGATCTGAATAGCCAGCTGGGCCTTTTGCCTCTGACATCCTCCCAGTAATAAAAGTTGTGTGGCTGGGATTTGGCTAGAACTGCAGATGATGTGTGAGCCAGAATTGAATTCAGCTTGCTCTTCCTCTGCAAGACAATAGAACTTAAAACTTGGTTTGTGTCAATAAAATAAGCATATACAACTCATAACCCCTCAGGGACCAGATATGATGAATAAGATGCTCTTTTTCCATCATCACATTCCTAACCCTGACCAATGTTAGTAACAAGTCTGTGAGAACTCAGACTTTTGTCTTCCTCATTTCAAAGCTGGAGCCGAAGCTTTTGTGGAGTTTACCTGTGAAGCTGCAGCAGCCAGAGAGTAGAGATGGTTATGACAGCCTTTGCAGTGCTAGCTAATCCACATTCTTTGTTCTTCACTTTCAAACTCCCTGAAGGGTACACTCTCTTAAGTGCTGGTTTTGCTCTGTAAGCCTCTGCTCTTAACAGCTTCCCTGCAGATTGACAAGGTGACAGAGACAGGTTAGCATGCCTGTGAATTATCACTTTTCTGTGAGAGGCTCTGAAACTTTACCACACAGAGGTTTCTATTTGATTGCTTGTCAGGAGCTTGGGTGCTGTACCTTGTGAGACAGAGGCCAGTGGAGCATGTGGTACTCTCTGGATGTAGGCAAAACTATCTCAGTACATAAAGAGCGATGCATGAGCCCGTGTTTATTGCAGGGTCTTCTTTCTTACAATGGTGGTGAAAGCTCTGGCTGCAGTACAGAGCTCTGCTAACAGTGTCACTTGCAGATTGGCCACCTCATTGTAACAGACAGCTTGTAAAGCTGCGTAACAGTCAGGCACAGCGTTTGTTACCTCCACTCTTTCCATTAATAAAACCCTACTTGACAGATGATTGAAAGCTCCTCCCGTTGATGGTATCAGTGTGAACCAGCAAAGGTGTTCTCAGCAGTTTAGAATCCAAGGCTCCCCAAATGCTTCTGTCTGACTGCAGTGGGGTGCTGCTCTACAGCAGCATGATTTAGAGCCACCTTTTTGAAGCATCCTACAGCAAGAGAGATCTCATTTGTATTTTCTTGGCTGAGTTTGTTGTGACATGCCCTGTTATTTTTGCATTCCGTGTCCATTCTGAAGTTCCCCCAGGCATCCCTTCGAATGAAGCATTGCATCACTGAGGAAGTGAAGCCATTTAAAGTGAATGCTTTAACCAAGCAGTTGGAGCAAACACAATCAGTTCTCATCTACCAGAAATGGACTTGCAAGTTGATATTGCAAAATTTGGGAAGAACAATAGTCCTTTCTTGAGCAGTTTGATGCAATTTTTCAGAAAGCTGAGCTGTGATGTTATTTCTTTTTTGCCACATCACAAATGAAGATTTTATATTTGCATAGAGCAAATGTCAAAGGGTTACCAAGCAAACTCCTTTTGAAGGAAGAGAAACTTTAAGTTCTGTGATGAACTCTGATGAAGTCTCTGACCTTCTCTGTGCTTTACTTTCATCCTGTAACAATCCTGCCTCTTTGCAGAGGTGTGGGGATGGACCAATTACTGTTCACATGCTATTGTCATGGTGTGAAATGCTGCATAAGTCTTAAGGATCATTATTAGAGTTTTCCTTCCTAGTCAAAGGGTTAATTTCTTTCCAGAGGAGATCTGATTTAGGCTTGGCACAGAAGGAGGTAAGACAGAAGATTTTGTTCTGCAGGAAACTAGGTCAGCAGGTTTTTATTATCGTGCTTGACAGCCCAATGTGGTTTGCATTTAGGAATGAACTTGGTTGACATTGTGTATGGTCGATTTCCTCTCCCCAGCAAGCAGGCCTCAGACATCGCTCCATATGTTATGGCTTTCCCGAAATGAATGCAAGAAGCAGCTCAGGCAGTTGTGAGTTTCTTAGGTATGTTTATAGAGCTGTCTGTCAAGGGTGCCTCAGGATCACAGAATGAAGTCCAAGATATTTTGGAGAGGAGGAGCAATAGGACTGGAATCTTTTCAATCACTGAAGGGCATCAGAATCAGAGATGTTCATTGTTTTTGTACCCCATCTACTGATGATTGTTCTTATAGCCTGTAGCATCATTTGGTTTTTGTTTGCATGTGGTCACGTTCTGAATTTGGTCCTGCCAAAGTAAATTTGGAGTATTTCCCTTGCTTTCTCTGGAGCTACTACTATATGTGGCTGAGATCACAGTGTGAGCCTGCAGATAACCTTTAGAGGGAGGATTTTCCATTATAACTGTTGAACCATCATGACTGACAAAATATTTGAATAATCCAGATTATTTTTTGCATCTTCCAGCTTTCTTGACCATATACTCTCAAGTGTATTCTTTTCCTGGGCAACTGAGAATAGATGTCTGTGTTCTTTATGCCTGTTAAAGACCAGATTGTGGCAGACATCATACATGTTGGAGAATTCAGGCTGCCTTTCTTTACAGATTATTTTGACTTTACTGAATAATGAAAATTATAACTTAAAAAAAAAAAAACGCAAACCCTACTCTGTTCTGATTGTAGAGATCAGGTAAAGGTGATGGAGCTTAGAAAGGCTATTGGTAATGTCTAGGTAAATTTCTGAGTAACGGGATTTAAGGCTGAGCATCTATTTCCAGTTTTATACTCTTGGTTAACAGAGTTTAATGTGAGTTAACAGCTTTTGAGCATAATAAAACCATCTAAATCTGTCCCGTTCTAGTCTTTATTCAGTCCTGGCATCAAGAAACCCAGACATTTTTGCAAACCAAGTTTGGCTTTTAAAACTGAACAAGGAAAATACAGGCAATACTGACAAGAACACTGGGCAGTAGGTTGCCAGCAATTCCTGGAAATAATGGAGTTTCACAACCATGCCCTGCAGATTGGACATTTGGGGAGGAAAAATATCCCTGTGGCTTACATGGAGAGAATAGTGAAAATGCAAAGTCTGTTGAGAAAGTTTATTATGGTAAAAATTTAAATGCCATTCTTGGGTTTAAAACAAATTGCAGCCTATCAAATGCCTCAAAGCGATGACAGCGTAGAAATAATACAGGTCAGAAAATTGCATACAATCTCTCCTGAACTTGCTTTTATAATAGTGTATTAGGCTGTACATTTTAGTCGTCCAGTGCCTTTGAATCTTTAAACAGTTTCAGCTGCACTAAATGTGCCCATATAATCATCTTTTGAAATATGAACACGTTAAACAGGGATGAAGAGAGTTGGTATGTCTGTAATACCCAATGTGCTCTTACGCTGTTGGCATCTGTGACTGAGAGCCAAGAAAATGACAGCGCATGTCAGAATGAGAGGCATAGAGGAGACTTGCAGCAGGCAGACACGTACACACAATAAACACCCAAGCTGAGGCAGCATTTTGAAAATTGCCTGCTACATAATGAAACAGAAGGGGTGAAGCCATAGCTTCATTCAGCGATGACAAATTATTTCATTCAAATTCCTAGTGACTCAGAAAATGTTACTGTGTTGCTGCAACACAGTTGCTGCTGTTACTGTGTTGGGTTGTATTCCTTACTCCCTGAATGGAAATAAACTCCTAACTCAAGAAATGAGATGGAAAAGTCTCTCTCTCTCCAGTAGTGAGTCTCCAGAATGTATGTTTATCTCTTGAGGCCATCAGCCATCTGAAGCTTTGGGGACATGATTCATAGGATAAATAAGTTTGGTCATTCTTGCTGTGTATAAAAATAGTAAAATCCTACAATTTTATAAAGGTTTTTTCTTCCCCATAAGAGTTCAGGAATCATCCCAACTCAGTGGCATATTGTTGCTGTCACTGCAGATACAGTAGCTTCTCTTTTGAAACAGCAACTATTAATAGCACCCAGTAATGCCACGTGTATGAAAAATGTCTACTGCCATATATTTGTGTTCTTTCAAATGAACAAACTTGAGTTTCTAAACTGAAAATGAGGTTGGTAATGCAGAAGAGCAGTGCAAGTATGTCAGCAAGGGAGCAGATGCTTGCAGAAGGCTGAGAGATAAACAGATGCCGAGTAATGCTGGTGTACGAAATAAGCCGTTTGTGCCCATGTGGGAGCTGTGCTGCAGAAAGGATGCAGCCTGCAGATTTAGGTACGTTATGATGTTCTCCCGTATGGCTGGGGTTAGAGGTTAGTTAAGTGCAGAGCAGTCACTTTGTGGAACAAACATAAAGGCACTAAACAAAAACTGTCTTTCCAAGAGCAGTGGCTTCATATGGGTGCATTCCCCGTTTGTTTTTAAATGTAACCCTATCTTTACCAATTAAAGGAGCTATTTAATGGTTTGAATATGATCTCTGAGCTATGAGCACAAAGCCTGTTTATCCTTTTGAGGGATAAAATATATTTAGTCTTGCTTTATTTCTAGTTATTATTCCTTCTTAGTGTTTTAACTGGTAATTAACCCTATCCTGTGATAGCTGTTTACAGCTGGGAACACGCTGACAAGAACGGTGCTCTTTGTTCTGCAGTCAGGAGGGAACAGTGCCAGGCAGCTATCCTGTATCATTTTCCCAAACTCAGGTAGCCATGTCCCGGGGCAATCCCTGTACCAGGAGAGAGAGAACAACAGTCTTCTTAAACACGTCTGCTCACTGCCAGTTTTTTCAGAGAATGGGGATCGGTTGCTTGATTAATTTTACTGACAACGTATTGCAGGGAAAAGGTGCCAGACTGAAAGCACTGGTAAACAGTAGACGTAGGTTCCACGCAGTAGTACTCACAACAGAGTAACCCTGCACACCAGTGCATGTTGGTACACTTCACTGTTGCTTCAGATTGATTGCCTGTATCCGCAAGATTGCTGTCCAATGTGATACAACTTTTGGCCTCTTTCCTTGGATGCCAAGATTAATTAGAACAGGGCTAAAAATGTATTAGTATTTAAGGGAGATCTATTTTTACCTGTGCTGCCTCATCTCTTATTCCATCCCAATCCTTTATGCATTATGTTTGAAGAGGCACCATAGAGCAGAGTTGAAGACCCTCTGTATACAGAACCCTCATACTGCTTCTGATGTTTAGTGCCCTTTGTATCTACAAGGAGGTAAGGAAGGACTTTTTAACTACATCCTTGTATATCCTTATTCCAGGAGAATGGAGGTACTCTCACAAGAGCAATCTGGAGCAGTGCTCTGCCAGCACAAGGATGTTTGATATACAACACATTCAATATCCCCTTCTGCAGCAGCTCATTCTGTGGACACTCACACTAATTCTTCCACCATAGCCTTGCAGGGGCCTTTCCACGGCTCACAAGTGATCTCTGGCACCACAGCAGTTATAATACCCTTGGCCAGTCTTGGTGGTTGGACTTTCCCAGAGACATGTATTAACTAGAGGTATCTTGGGAGGTTTCCCAGTTCCACCATACTGCTTGTGGTGTTCACAGCCACAGTAACTAACTCCGGACGTTTATACCCAGCTAGTGCTCCGGTTGCTGCAGCTTGGTGACTGTTTGCACATGGGGCCTTCTGATAAGGCAGGCATTTGACCTTTCTATTCTTAACCCATTAACATTTAGAACTGCTGCTCTCCTCACCTCTAGAGGCTGTGTTTTTCCCCCTCCCCCCAATATCCCCACTCCTGCCAGATAAGATTACGCCTGGGTTATATATTGATCTAAAAGCAGAGTGCCAAATGCAGCCCACACCGGTTCAAGGGCAAATGCTGAATCCATGAGTGAGTTCATGTGCTTTGGTTCAGTAGTGGAAAGGTTATGACCAGCAGCTCTTTTTGCCCTCTCAGCAGAACCTGAAGGCAAACGCAAGGGAATCAGCTCTTTATTGTACTAGTGTAATGAACAGCATGACTGCAGTAGGTACCAGTCCAGTTTGCTGATGCTGCATCTTTGTGCTATTTCCTCTTCTTCACCTGCACTTAAACAGATGAAGGGGTTGAAGTGATTCTTACAGACTCATTTGCTTGAGGCAGTGTATTCAGTAACCAGAACGTGGAAGCGAGAGCCAAGGTTCCTTTGTTTTAAGCCAATCCTAGCTCAGTGAATACTGCACTGTGTCACTTGAACAGATCTCTTCACCTCTGTGTAGGTATTGCCCAGGTTTTGAAAGTGGGAACCTATTAGCAATCTAGTAAATTATAAATAGCAAAAACTATTATGGGAAAGTGATGGAAAAGAAGTACTAAGTTAATTATTCTTTGCTAAAAATTAGTCATTGAAGCATTTGCAAATGTATGAAGTGACACTAAGGAGCTCTAAGGGAGTAACTGCAGATAGCCAGTTAACCATCAGCTCCCAGTGCCATAGCTCTGACACAGGCTGTGAGTGGGACTACATAGGCAAGGGAGTAATGAATACAAACAGGGAGATGTTATGGCCTCTTCACCTATTGTTTGAGAGTCTCTTGTTCTAGTTCAGTATTTTGGTATAAAATCTACATTTCCAAAAGGATGTTGATGTTTGGAAAAAACTTGGGCAACAGTCACTGATGAAAGATGTGGAGAACAGGTCTAATAATGGGTGTTTAAGGTGCTTGCTTGAGCTGTTTGCTTTATACGTGAGATGACTTGGTAGTGGTACAGGAGGATCAACATGGGGAGGAGGTTTGTTGGATGAGGTCTGTTGAGCTGTTACATAGCATGTCATATAAGAAGAATGACCACAGTGGTCCTTGCTGGCTTCAAAAATCTACGTCAATGATTATAACAACAACTAATCATAAGAATTAATTAGCTGGCAAGCCTGATTTTCCACTGCAAAACCTAAAACCACCAGGGCAGGATGGGTAATAATGTTTTGCAATTATTAATATTTTATTATGTTACATCAAATGGTTTAAAATAAACCATTGTGATTTAACATGTGTTTATGACCATCTGTACTAAGAACTAAGCTTCAAGTAGTCTAATAAGATAACTTCCATGAAATTAAAGCAGCAGGCAGTATGCTTTTTCCTGCCAATGTTTAAAGAGAAAGTAAAACCACTGAATCGATGGAGGCCCCTGACTAAGCATGAGGCTTTTTTAGAGTGAGCGACTCCATTTTGGTTGTCTTCTCTTACCTAATTCAGAAACTAGCTAATTTGGAGTTGAGAAACTCGTTCAAAACGGAAGGAGGAAAGCTTTTTTCGTCTTGTGGTCTGTGAATAAAAATAGGTGTGAAAGTCTGTTCTTCTAATGTTTTAGATGCCTGAAGAGCAATGTGTGATCCAAACCCAACTGCTCTATCTCCTTAGCTACAGATAATATTGGCTTTGTTTACTGGATCTGTTAGTTTTTAATACTATGTTTTGGTAAGTTTTTCAGTATATTTCTAGAAATTCTACTATAATTTACCCAGTTGTTAGAAAACAATTATAAACCACTGTTCTAGTGACTTTGAGCTCCAGCTTCCATCTCAATTCAAAATTGCACAAACCATGAGTAAAAATTCATTGATGGGGGAAAAATATGTCACTCCGTGCTTGTTAATACAATAAACTGTAAAAATTAAATTCTGTGCTTAGCTACAGAGCTGTTTCAGAAAGAACTAAATCACTTATTCAGAGTGTCTGCATGAAATCAACCTGTCCTGCACTGCAGGCAGAGCTAGGGAGAACTTTTGCAGTTCACATCCTCCTGGATTGATCCGAGGATTCGCAGATTTCTCCGTAAGTGAAAAGCAGCAGAACATCACCAGGGATCCTTGCTGCCATGGGCCCGTACCACGCTGTCGTTTGAGTCTGCCTGTAAGGCAGGCACTGTTGTAATGTCAGAAACAATCACTGGCCATTTGAGCAGCCTAATTGAGAGCGACATGGCGCAGGAACAGCGAGCGATGCTCCCTGACAGTGCATTTAGGGATCCTGATTTACGTGGCTGGGTTTGGGGCTTTTTGTTTGGTTTTGGGTTTTTTTTCCCCTCTTTAAGTGTTCCATTAAGTAAACTTTTTTTATCAGTGACTCAGAGTAAAAGAAAATTTCAGATTTTTGTGTTAAGGTATGAAATGTCTGAGCAAGCCTTCAATTTAAAATCCCTTTCTGGCTTATCCAGTGTACTGCACATGCCAAGATGTGAGCGTGTGAGCCTCTAGTTACAAGTAGAACACCAAAAGCATGGACACAGGAAGCAATAAAGTATTACATAGGAGAAGATTCAGGATTTTGTGCATAATTAGGTGTGTAGATCTCTGCACCTCCCTTCTTCACAAGCTATTTAACATATTCTGTGTGGTCTTGTGTGTCTAAAGCAAGACAGGCTCAGATTTTAATTTAGATATACCTCTGCTAGCAACAGGTGACAAGAAATAAAATATTTAAAAACATTTAGACTTGCAAAACAGGACCAGGGTCAAGGTACTTTCTAACAGCTCAATAGAAACTCCTTTAATAATACCTTATAAACTTTCCTGGCTGCCTGGCCTATTTACAGTCCGTGTCCTTACCCCTAATCCGTTTCAGAAGCTCTGTTTCCATTTTGATTCAGGGATTGCCCACAGGACACTTGCCTTAGCACACAGGGACAGCTGTGTTGACAGGCTCTACTGCCTCTGGGCCTTACAGGCTCTCCATAATCAGATGAGACCTATACATGCTTCAGTGCCTTAGCAGTGAACTGAAACAACCTTTCTCTGTTTGGGATGATAAAAGAAGTGGCTATGGTTAGAAGCCTGGCAGTCCTTTGGTGAGATCTTCTAAAGGCTATAGAAACTGCAAACCCAAATCAAGGTCCATGAGTCAGTTTTACTGTAGCAATTCATCAGGGAGCTTGAAAAAAAGGATGGTCCGGTATTAGAGGAATACACACAAGAAATGCAGATGATTTGAAATCAACTTTTAAATATATGTTGAGTAATTTTCGTATAATGCCCATCCCTTATCTCCCTATCTGGTATTATGGTTTTACAGCTGTACATATCTATTTTCTGAAATGTTTCTTATTCTTCCTTTGTGCTGTGTGACAGAGCTAAATATGCATCTCTTTCTATTTGAGGAATCCTGGGAGTTGCTGGTAACAACAGTAGATAAAAGTTAGTCAGAAATGAGATTTTTAAACCGCTAGCACACCGTTTAAAATGCAGTTTGCATAGCAGTAGCAGTGAGCAAATCTCTGTTGAATACTAGCCAAGAGTATCCTTTGGTGTGTTTTATTCATGCAGCGTGACAGTGCAGTTAACTCAAGTCTGTATTGATTCAATTTATTTCAATTTAGAAAACATCTCCACTGAGCATTCCGTGTAATTATTGTAAGGACAAGGAGCAACATTTAGGACTGACAGCCACGCATATAAATGCAAATCCTTTGCAAAACATTCTGTTGTACTGCTTCTCCTAGGAGAACAAGTCAGGCTTAAACTGGAGCAGATTCTGCTGTCAAGGTTCTTGCTGAAAATGCCCTTCCTCCATTCTCTTATGGTTACATCAGGGGACTGTTTGTTTTACTGTCTCCACAGCTGCATTATTGTATAGAGAGAAAGACAGGCTTTAAGGTAAACAGATTTAAACACACTTAATAGGTAAAACATGCACTTCACATTGTACTTTGTAATGAACAGACCATCGGTAGAGATCCCAGAGATCTGATGCAGTGTGAATAGGTGTTTATAACCTGACTGCTTCTTGTGAACCATAGGGAATGTGTAGGTAATAAATCCATACAGTGCCATGGGGCATAGTACATAGTGAATGACTGTACATTCCTTGGTTGTCACAGGTATCTGTAGCCAGAATTGTTTGAATGCTTAGGCAGGCTAAAGGTTGTGAACATGAGACACACAGGGTTGAGAAAGTCCATTTAATGAAGGAAACTACATTAATTAGTTCTGCCACTTATTGCAGTTGTTTCCTTCTGCTTATGATGATTAAGTCACTGATCTGATCAACCCAGGTCAACCACAGTGTTACCAAGACAACTAAGTAAACTAGTCACTGCCCTTGAGTATTGCTGCCACAAGCCAGAGTGTTGACAGCATTTGAATACGGCCGCGAGAAACGGCTCACAGTTCCCTGCTCCAGTTTTCAGTATTTCCTTATTATCTACTCTCAGACTGGAAGGGGTAAGTGAAGAAAAACCCCAGCTAAGAAAAGCTAAGGAAAGGGACAAAAAATCCAATCATACGAAAACCCCTGTAGTTCATTTCCTCTTAGAAGATCTGTGCTCTGTAATTATATTGCAAAAGGAAGCCTTTCTTCTTTGAGTTCACGTGAAAGATGAATGGTTTTATTCCCGTTGGCTTTAGTTCAATCAGTATACCTGAAATTACAAAGTTCTTCAGTTCCAGTGTAAACTTGAATTTGAAGTTGGTGGGCGTGGTACTTCAGATTAGAGCAAACTATTAAAAATAATAAATTCCTTAAAGAGACAGTTGCTAGATCAGGAGTACATTTAACATAACCCCACTGCCAAATGAATTTTGTTTAAGAGAGCCCAACCCACCAACAGAGAGTGCCAGCAATCCAGAATTCCCAACATACAACAACTATGAACAGAAGGATACTCTCTTAGGAGGCAAGTAATGCTGACAGATTGTTTAAAAAGTACATAGGTAATGTCATTATAATGGGTAAAACAGTGTCAAAGATACTCAAAATAACATGTCAAAGTGATTTGCTCGTGGAGTTTTCCACTTGCCTGTGGTGGACATATAGGAGCCAGTTTTGAGCACTTTAGATAATTTGTTCTGTAGGAAATGTAGCTGTTTAGATGATGCAACCTCTTTAAAAAGGAGAAAACAGAACTTGATGAAGCAAATAGGAAGTGTATGTTTACATTTGTCACATACCTTTTTCCTAATGTACACGGGATTCAGCAAATGCAAAGGGGGCTTTATGACCCATAATCTTAGCTTTATTGCATGAGAGACCAGAAACAAGGGTAATTAATGCTTTGCTGAACACTGATGAACATTTTTTGCATCCTGTAGCTTCCTTGATCAGTTTTGGTTAAAAGGAAAAAAAGTATTTTTTATTGTAGTGCAGGAAACTGAAATACTTTTTTTTTTTAAACTGAAATGGGAATTGGGATGAATATTTTGTTATCTGATCCTCTGTACCAACCGAAGCATTAAATGAAACCAGTGTGATTACAGTTCCACGCCAAGTCATGCCCCCTCTTCAAGCAAGTCACGTATTAACTATCTCACTGTACCTGCCACACAGTACTTTCGATACCTTCTCATTTCAGCGTTGCCATCTATTTTTCTGCAATTGCTGTTTGCATTCAAATAATTCAATTAATTACGTGGCTTTCCTTCCATGCACATATGTTCTATATCCTTTGTAGTTGTCGTCACTGTAAGCTTAAATCTTGTCTCAGTTAAGAGACATTTTCTCTTGTTTAATAGTTAATATTTAACTGAAATTCATTAAGTGTAGAAGTGTTTAGTCTGTTTTCACATGAAGGATGAATGTTTTCCTGTAAGTCAGTTTTTAAGTCTTCTCAGCACCGAAAGGTCTGTCAGACAGTGCTTAGAAGAAGCAAAGTTTGTGCTTATTTTGGGTTGCAAAAGGGGATAAAAGGGGGCAATTCGCAGTTTAAGTTGGGTGTTACCTTCATTCTATTTCATGTCATTACGTAGCATCAGCAAGATTTAAACCCTTCGTTTTGGAAGGAAGGGTCACATCTGTAATAAATTATGGTCTCTTGTTTAAACAGTAGCACTGTTATAAATATTTTCTTCCTGTATTTCTGTTTCATAAGCCAAATCCTCAGCATTTCTCTTACTCTCATAATAGCCACACGATGGGCTGCCAAGGCTGGTTTATCGTTTGCCTTGGAAAAGCCATTGTATAATACTGCAAGATAAAACATTGGCAGACAGAGGTTTGATCTGTGGGGAAGAGAGGTGAGGGGCTTGCAGAATTTGTGCTAATAGGTTGAGGCTTGAATGGGAGTACTGCATGGAGAGCTCGTACATGAGTATCAGGGAGTTCAACCAGTCTTACCAGTAAGGCGCAGAGAACAGTTTATTGCAATGATTCTGTTTCTGAAAAAATGAGACTGAGTCACTGATTTATTTCAAAGCTTTCTCGGTGCTTGGACTTTTAGCCAAACTAACAAATTTCCTTTCAGTGTTTTTTATGAAACATTTGTATTTGGAGCAGCTGTGGATGAAGGTGCCCAAGGGAGTTAGTTCCTCTATCAAAGTATACCTGCTTTTCAGTGCTGTGTCTGTAGGATCCATTCTTGTTACGATGAACTTGTCACCATAGCAAAGAAAAGAAATCCATACAACTTCTTACAGGGAATAACAAATTTTTTCTGGGGAATGCAATAGTTCAGGGCAAAATGTGAGTTCATGTAGACTACAAGTACATAAGGAAAAGCAGCCAAGAAAATTGATAGAAACAGTCATCCAGGGCTGTGTCATACCAGTGCAGTCCAGAGCACAGTTAGGTGATGCAGGGGTCAACACTCTGGCCATCGAGAGGTTTTTGGGGATATTTTTAAGCAGCTCCTATGATGTTGGTGTAATGGTGGTTAACTTACAACGTAATGTGTTTCCTGCTCAGTCCAAGTACCCAGGAATGTATGAGGCTCTGCAGAGCACCTACAAGAGGCCGCTTGAAAAATGGGATGTTATTTGCCCCAGGCAATAAAATGTATTCCTGGAGTGAGTGCAGGTGATGCAGCGCTGGGCTGTGGCTGTGCTGCAAGCGGGGAGCTCACACTCCAGGCTCTGTCCCTGACTCAGCTCTGTTTGCCTTCGGCTCTCTAGGGAGAGTTACCTGAGCTTTTAATTGTCTCATTATAAAATGTGGAGGTTATTACTTGCTTACTTCCCCTTACCAGCCTCAAAGGGGGCTTAGTTAATGAACATCTGTTAATGTGTGGCAATAAATGCAGCGAAAGTGCTGAAGTGGCGGTAGCCCTGCTCAAGCAGCAGTGGCGTGGCTGCACTTTGGTAATCTGCTGCTTCTTACGGAATTGTGCCCTAAGATTAAATAGCCATTCTTAGCAAGGCACCTGTAGAGCACAGCTCCTCTGTCGCCAAGGTACTCCCTGTGCCCCTTGGACTTGTAAGGTGCTCCAGAGCCCTGGACTGGACTCTGCACCAGCATGGTTCTGTGCCCCTCGAGAAGTCTCATGCACCCCCGTGTAACCCAGGTATGTGCAATTTGTAGCACGCAACTCCTGATGAGGGTATTATGTTCCAGCTCCTGTTTGTTATTGTCACTCATCTGCCATTCATTAAGAAAATAAAGATACAAACAGTATCATTAAAGCTTATTAATTTCCTTACACCCCCTTTGCTCACTGTCTTAATCCCACCCGGTTTCCTGCAGCGGCTTTGGGAGGGCAAAGCATCGCTCGCTCTGCGGGCAGTGGCCTTTCTCCTGGGCCACCACAGGCAGCTGCTGGAGCATTAAGCCCCTGCTCGCAAGAGTTAATCGCTTCCAGCCTTTGGCGATCTTGGCCTGGTCCTAGAAATGCGGCTGGATGCTGTCGCCTGCCAGGAGCCTCCCTCTCGCCCGTCATGTGAGCAGTGTAAACAGGCCGGCAGCGCTGCGGGCGAGTGGGAGCCTCGCTAGTGGGCCAAAGTTCAGCGGCTGCACCAGGGCCCGCGGCAGCGCCGGGGTTACTGCCGATCACCCCAGCTGTTGCTATAGCAAACCCGTTGCATAACACTCCCGTTAAATCAAAGCGCTGAGCAGAGGAAGGCTAAATGATAACGGTCGTTGCATTTGTGCTCATTTTTGCTCATTGTTGCAAGAGTCCTGCTTAGCTGCTCTAAATTGAGCTCCACACATAGTTCCTGGCTGGGCTGCTGTGGGAGCCAGCGCAGGTTTTCATGAGCTGCAGAGAGCGGGACCTGGCCCGAAGCTTGCTCATGTAATCATGTAATTGGGGCATTCACGTGAACGGAGCTGGCAAGACAGTGCCTGCAAGAGGATTGTTTGCATGAGTAGAAACTTTGCATGTCAGTAAAATTTGTGGGATCAAGCTCACAGTTAAGATAGTGTTTAACTTCTTGATTCAAGCTGTCTTAAAAAAGGAAGTGATTTGATGGTAGTAATAAAACTTGCAGCCAGAAGAGAGCTCAGGGCATCAGAACCTTGGTGTTATAAAGGGTGGCTACACCATGACTTCAAGAAGTAATGCTTAAAGTAGATTCATTGTGTAGATCAAATGATGGAGATGGTTGGTAGTGGGAGGCTGAGGAGTCAGGAAACTTCTTTTTGGGTAGAATTGGTGCAGGGAAACTGGAATATTGTGACATGGGAAGCTGCATTTGGAATCAAGCCACAATCCTCTGTTCCTCTGAGATCTCTGCTGAAGTTGCATCTGCATTTACATAAGTTTTGGCATGAGAAATAAATGTCCATGAAGTGACTACTCTGCACTTTCTCTTCCTAGATGATTAATTAAAATAGCTGAGGGATTGATTTGGCTACAAGCTTTCTCCTGAGATTTCTGACTGCAGTTTATTTGTTACAGGGAATAGACCAAGGTTTATCTCTTTGCTAGGAGAGGTTATGCTTTTGGCCCTTCTTCTGCTTGAGGGTCTGGCCCATGCCATTAAATTAATGGCAAAGTTCTGAATTACTTACCTGGGCCAGAATCAGAACTGCAGCATTTCCCCGTACCATGTGGTGTATTTATCATTCCAAGAGCAAACAGATTTATTAATAAGGTTGTGATGAAGTGGCACTACATTTATTTGGCATATACAAGTTGCGGTATTTTCCTGGCTGCCGTGAGAGACTTTCTGTACCTTCCCCTTGTGTTTGTATCCATTCCACTGTGGAGCCCCAGCATGTTACGATGCACATTGGGAACTTCATATGCCAGTGCCGTAGTAAAACTCTAGATAGGAAGAAGACACTGCCTCCCCCTTCCTCCTGTCTGCTTACTGCTTGTCTGCCAGGAGAGCAAGACCTCCTGCCCAGCAGTTTGAAATTGGAAGTCTGTCCTTCTTGGGCCAGTGGTGCCAGGGCTCGAGTCAGCTGAGTGTTGCTTCTTGGTGTTAACTCAACTAACGCTGTCCCAGGCCCTGTTTTTCAAAGCATTTTACAAAACAAATGAGTAAGGGAGGAGTGAAGTCCTGTGGTCTGCTCCTCAGAGACCTGGTTTTGCTGGTGATTTGTATTTTAGTTTTAAAACATAAGCTTTGATTGTGGAATTGGTGGGCTTTTTGTTCTCACTCAAAACAACTTAGACCGTCAGGCCTCAGATGAATTCCTAGGCCCTATGGCAAAGCCAATAATAATAATGAGAAAGTGAGCACAGCTATGAGCTATCCTGGGAACTGCCCAGTCATTTCATATAGGTCTAATGATGCTCATTCCTTATAGTGCAGATGATGCTTTAGGAGAAATGCGGTCTGTATTCTTTCCCTCTTCCTGTCAGAAATACCAGAGTGGCCAGAGACATCCCAAAGTTGCACATAATTGACCCCAAAGAGATAGGTGTTAGGAGAGGGAAGTCCTCTTTTTTTTTTTTGGTTTCAGGTCAGTTTATCTCTCCTCTGGGAGCTGACAGAGACAAGAGCAGATTGTTCTAGGAGTGTGGAGCAAAACTCCCCAAGGCCACCAAGTGCTCTAGTCCATGTGCACTGTTCAAGTTTTCCAGTGAGCATTTCCGTCAAGCATCTTCTTGGCCTTAGGAAGGTGTTGAACTGAAGTGCTGCTGCATATAAACCTTTTGCCCAGCAGTTGTGCTCTAAGATCCCAGACAGTTGTGTGTTTGAAGATGTTTCTCTTATTAGAGGTCTCCAGAGGAGCTTGCCAGATGCTGCTAATAGGTCTGTTATTTGTCAGTCATTTGGGACAAATACCAGAAATGCACTTTGCCAACAGATCCTCAGAAAAAGGTTGGTGAATTCTTGTTTTCCTGAACTGGGTAGGGACTTTAATGGACTAGTTGCCTGCATACCTCTCCAAGATGTGAGTAGAACTGACTTCATTTCACACTGCACTATTGTCTGCTGCCCAAACCACATTTCAGTGGGCCAGAGGAGGAACTGCTGACTCATAATTCAGCATGGCAGCCCCAGATCTCATGAGACTACTAAGTCTAGCCTCTGACTGATGTTTTCAGTGAACTCTCTTAATGGCCCCCAACAGATCCCACAGAAGTCCAGCTTCTATAAAATGAAAGGGAGGCTTCTTGCTCAGCACTTGGCAAGTCACTGCTGGCAGTCTGTAGCGCTGGAAACTGCTGGGTGTGCTAGAAACAGGCTAAATGGTGACTGACTGAAAGTGTGTCAGAGATGTGGGATCTGCAGGTCCCCCTCAGTCCACGGTCACATAGTATATTCTGGTCACATTGTGGCTGTCAGGGACAAAGGGCTGTAACTGGCCTTGGTTTGGCAGGTAGTGTGTGTGCAAAATGAATGAAACTCAAACATGAATGAAAGCTGGGTATAAAAAGTAGTATAAAACACAGCACCCGACTCAAGGGTGAAAGGTAAAGAGGGGAGCTGCTTTATTTTCTTAAAGAATTCTCCTTAGGCACTTGAACTTCCTTGTTTCATTACTACCAGTTTCACCAGGGATCCAGATACCATGGCCCTGTGTGGTTCCTGCAAACAACCCATTGCAGACTTCTGCTTAAATGAAGTTAGGACTTCTCAGCATAGGTTGGAGGGAATGAACTAGAGGCCACTCCTTCCTTTGACAGCTGAATTCAAAGCTCAGCATGACAGCGAGGCATTCGGTGCTCATTGCTCGCGTGAGGGGTCAGTCAGTGATGATGACTACACGGGTTCTGATGTGTTCTTCACACGAGTTCCTGAGCGTGTTCCAGCAGCACAGTAATACCGTGAATGTCACACACGGAATGTCACTGCTGTGTGACCAAAGCAAGGTGCCCAGTAGACAACACACCCAAACCCCATCCATGTGGCTTGGCAAACAGGGTCTCCATTGTTAGGATAACATTTGGCCCAGATGTCTCAGCTTTCTTATGTGCTTTGAAGAGTCTGGGGAATTTTAAAGCTGAAATATTGCTGTGTTTCTGCTACAAAAGGTATGTTCCAAGGAGCATTCCTGGTATTTGCAGCTGAAAGCAAAACAGTTTGTGGTGACACTTGATTTGGGAGTCCATTCACTCACTGTTTGGCACCAGCCCAAGGGAAGTCCTAACTGTTTGAGAAGACGTTATCCTTGTTGCAGAGTTCCTCTGCTCCATATGGACAGAACTGTTCACCATTTTTGAGCTTTATGCAGTTTTTTATGTATTTTGGACCAGACCTTTGAGTCTGGACTAACATGCTGAATGTGATTCAATACTCCATGGGAAGACAAGCCAGGGTGTAAAGCACAGGTTTGTGGGGTTCCCCATACCCGGGTTTGCCAAGACATGTTTTAGATTTTTATTTAGAAATCAGAGAACAGACCTAACACTTTTCTTAGAAGCATTTCAAACTTCCTCACCCAGGTGTGAGCATACATTGATTTCCACTTCGCAGGCGTGAAGAGCAGAAGGTAGGAAATTGGTGATCAGTTCAGAATTAGTTGAGCTGAATTTTGTTTCGTGTCTTACACAGCAAGGCCTGATACCCTCTCCAAACTATTTTTTTTAACTACTCTTGAAATCTAGCTTTACACTGTAGTTTCTATGCATTTCTGTTCTTGAAAGGTGCCATCATTTGTTTTTGTTTAAAGATGTTTAATATGAACTTGTTCCTACAGAGCTTTGTGCTGTAATTTATCAACAAGGCGCTGAGGCACAGACGTCAAATGAATACCAGATTTCAAATTACGATAAGCAATTGTGTCATCTCTGTGAATAGACATTAAACTCTGCTGAGAAATCATCAATAATTCATTAAAAAAAAAAGTAAATTAGTACAGGGACAGTTGGGTAGGTCTTGGCAAACAACCAGTCCTGTATTCTACAATAATTCCTTTGAGTTTAAACCTAAAGGGTGCTCATTTCTTAAACAGAAACACATGATCATGCCCAAGTCAAAAAGTTTGTTCCCTAGAGATGTAATTACCATTTACCTTGGGGAATTACAAAGATACTTGGAGTATTATGTGTCGGAGGTGCACTGTGTTTTCACACAGCTCAGTGAAGAAGCTTGCACAGCTTGGCTGGACTGTCAGCAGGCTGAATGCAGGCTGCTGTCTGTGTTCTCTCCCTTTTCCACATGGCTTCTGCCTGCTACGGCCACAGGAGTGACACTTACCTGGCATCTAAACTTACTTAATTTACCTTTGAAATATGTATAAGTAATAAGTAAGAAATAAGTAGGTCCAAACTTATACGTTACAAAAATTAAGGATGGGAGAAAATAATTATGTCCATTCTGCTTTATTTCTTTTGTGAAATATTTGAAGTGTATTTTATTTTTAATGTTCCAGTCGTTTACATTTTCACCACTTCTTTTACCCTCTACCTACATCAAAACATAAGATTCTTATTTCTAATCATAAAATACAAATTCAGTGTAATTTGGGTTTCTTTACTATGAACAGAGGGAGGAAGCTGCTGGTATAAAAATTTCAACTTGAGCTTCTCTGTCGTGAGTGGCTTTTCATTTGACAGTTAGCATCCTGGTTTAGTCCATTTCTCTCCTAAACTGTAGATTGTACATTCTAATAAGCACAGGACATCTATTCTCTATATAACATGATGTTGCAAGATGCTGATCGTTTGTATAAGTGGGCTTTTTTTGATTGACTCAGAGATGTACATGCAGCCTAACAGTGATATTTCCCTCCTGTCTGTAACTGGCCATTATAGCAAGAGAAATTTATAAATAGTTATTAATGTCAGGATTTAGAGGCTCTGCTTCAAGACCTAGGGCTAGCCTGTCTTAACTTATCTCAGCTTAATCTCAAAAATAAAAATTCTCTGCTCTACTTTAGAGACCATGAAATTATTTCTGTTTAGGCAGTTTTTTCAATTACTCTGCTGCTGTGATAGAAAGGTCACTGATTGCCTCCAGTCATCACATGGGGGGGTTCACTAATTGTGCACTCACGTCATTTTATTCTGTGGGATCTTTTGCTTTTTTGATCCAGTTTCAATTGCCCAGATGTTCATTTCATACAGTTAACTTTATACAAAGGGCATCCTTTGTTCTAACAAACACATTGTGGTCATTGTTCTCAGTTGGGAACCTAGTGCACAGCAGTTCACCTGTTTCCTATGTAATCCACCATCAATCTACCGACCTTTGTGCTGGTTTAGTGGAAAATCATTCACTGGGGAGAGGAGGGATAAGGAGGAGAAATTATGCAAAAATGTTTCCTGGTCCCTAGCCTTGGATTGATTAAGGTCACGCTGCAGGATAAAAAGGCAAGAAGAAATGGGAGAGCTCTTTCATCTTGATCCTTTTGGTGTGTAGTGGAATGGAAAATCACATTAGTACCTTCAAAGTTTTGCTCTGGTGTCTCAGAATGTATTAATGGAGATTTAAACATCTTCTAGAAGGAACCCTACTGCCACTCCACTCCCTTCCCTGTTGCCACCTATAAAGGCTCCCTGTCAAGGCAGAGAGGTGCTTGCCGGTGCCCATCAGGGTGTCTGTCACCTGCTTTGTGATGCACCCAGGGGCTGAGGATTGCCCAATTCAACTCATTTCAGGAGGGACACATCTCAAGGTTATTCTGCACTGCAAGTGTCCCATGTAAGCCAGCCCATTTGCTGTTTTGTTAAACCACGTGGACACCACAAAGCCTGTTTAGTTTAACTTAACCTTCAGAACAGTCATGAGAGCTTAGTTCATGAGCAGAATAAATTCCATGGAAGGCTTTGAAAGAAGATTGTACATATAAATGCACACTGGCTGTTGCTAAAAGATCTGTGGAAGATGAGCAGTGGAAAATTGGACAGGGATTGAGTAGTATATCATGTAAGAGGGGTGTAACTTGGCAGTGTATGTCTGTGAAGGTTTTTAATGCTCTATCTTGGCCAAAAGAGACCTTCCAAATGACAGCAATCTAGCTATCTTGAGCCCAAATGTTCCTAGAAAGATGACCCTAAAAATTGTCCAGGCTGCTGGCAGGGATAGCGTTACACACAGTGTTCAATGGCCAAGGCTGAGGCAGAAGAGGAGCTACGCTCCACAGCAGGCAGGAGGAGGAGGCCTGGAGAGGAGCTGGCATCAGACAATGATTTTTAACATTTCTTCCCTTCAGCCAGCTCTAAGACTGCTGGGCAAGGTCTGCACAAGGTTCAAGTTTTGTTTAATGTGCTGATGTGATTTGCTGCAGCCCCCTTGTAGCTCTCTGGGCCAGGATATCCAAGATATCCACCATGTTATTCTGATGCAAACCTTGGGAAGGGGAACTGCAGATACCAGAATCTGCTCTGTCAGCTCAGCTTGGCAAGGAGGAAGACAAGGATGTGAGCAGGAGAAAACCAGGGGCCCTGTATGGTTCTCACTACCAATAGTGGATGGATAAATATGAAGGTCGAGGGTTTTGTTTTCAGAACACACGTGTTTCCTGGGACTGGTGCTGCTGAAACCAGTGGGCAGAGACCCCTCCATAATTCTCCATTTCCCTCTCTCTTCAGTCTAGAGATCCCTTGGCACAGCTGTAAATTCCCTATACAATGCTCAGCATGGCTTTCAATGAAAATAGCTGTGAAAATAACATTTCTGGAGCCTTAGTCAATTATTTTCTTCCCTTCTTCTTTTATGCATCTCCCTTTTTTTCCCTGGTCAAGAAGTGCTGTGTCCAAGCAGCCACCTGCATTCAATGTCAGTCATGTGGAATGCCCATAAACATCACTCCCAGAAGTAACAGTTTGGTGGAAATGAGGCCAAGTGACCAGACCCCTCTACCCTTCCCACCAGCACCTTCCACCAGTATGACCTGGGAGGCCTCCAGTGCAGGATTTATATCTTGATCTGCCCCGGTGACTGACAGCAGCAACAAGGAGCTCTCTCGGGCAGAGGACAGGGAGGGAGGGTGGGGAACCCTGTCTCCTGGGATGAGCTCCACTCTGCTCCAGGGAATGTGCTAATTTTCACTCCTTTATAGTCCTTTATCTCAGCCCTTCGACCTTGAGCTCAGAGGCATTATCAGCCTTAGCCAGAAAGGCAATGTGAAGTTAACTATTTAAATGCTGAATGTTTCAGATTCTGTGTCTTGAAGGTAAAAACAATGAACACTTTTCAGTAGTGCAGCAAGTCAGTGGACTCCTCAGGTTTGGAGAGGACTGATTTATGATATTAGGAAAAATATTTTGTACTGAATAGATGGTTTTGTGAACTATGCTGGTTTTCAAAGTTTGTGTGCCCCTACAAAGCTCCTAAGGTGTGTAGAGACCTCCTGTAAGAATGTGCCTTGTGTGCATTGCTATAGAGTGTACCTGAACTTGGGTTTCTTAGTCACCTTTTCATCCTTACCTGGACTCCATTACTGATCTCCAGAGCACAGGCAGAAAGTTACTGGTCTCAATGCTTTCTGGGGGGGTCCCTCCTATCATGGTAATTCTTAAATTTTCAACTTTACAAAGTATTATACAAACTCTTCAAAACAAAACAAAACAAATCCTGAAACAGTCTGGATTAATGTATTGCCAGTTCCGCTACTGACTTCCCTGGGTGACTCTGGGCATGTCATTTAACCTGTGTGTCTCTTGTGTTTTCAGTGAGCTGGGAATACTTCAGCGGGTCACTGTGACTGTTAATGAGTTACAAATGTGCTTATTTATATACATGTGTGTCTTGTGTGGCAAGATCAGCTTCTCTGTCTTTGGTGCCTGATGAATATTGTGCAAGAAAAAGAATTTTTTTTCCTTACTGGGAGTGAGTGGTCTCTCCATGAGCAGCAGTAAGTGGGTAGGAGAAGAATTTTTTGCAGAATATTCCTGCTTAGTCGGTTCAGTGTTCATGGAGTTAATTTGCTCATGCCTTCAGATTGTTTTGTTTCCAGGGATTCTAAACCGTTGCCTCCAGCTGTTCATTTCCATTGAACGAGGGTGATCTTTATCTGTCCAAACTAGTTAAAACCTGCTCCACTACCCGGCAGCCTTTTTGGAGACAGCCCAATAAAGCTGAGTGCAGTGGCTATGACACCAAAGCCTCTTGGACATCATAAATTCCAAGCCCTACTTTTTTTTTCTGGCCTCTCACTGTTGGAGCACCCATCCTGTTTTAATGGGACTCTTCACTTCCTCCACAGCTCCATTTAACCCCTGTCCAAAAAGGGGAATGATACTTGCATTGCAAGTGACCAGTGAAGAATCCCTTCTAGACTAATTTACTGCTGTAATATTATCAGATTAAACCTTGAAATAACCTCAACGGTGCCATTTGAACAACTGAAGCACTGTTAGACTTGCCCTTAGACTCTGCCCAGTGGGCACGTTGCTTGGGATGTTTTAGTCAAAGCGTATTTTTTAGATGTGCTGATTTAAAGCTTGCTATGATGTGGTGGGATTTGTAATACCTTTGGAGTCACCAGGGCCACTTCCTCTTCAACCATGAGATGTCAAAGTGTTTGTCGTGAGCAGATGCGATGCAGGTTTGTTCAGTTGATGAGACAGCCACCAGATGTACCAAAGAATCTTTCCTACGATGAGGCAAAGATGCTGTTTATACAAGAGGAAATCGCAAACAACAACAAACGTTTCTGTTGTTGGTAATACTGCTACAGGGACTGTAGCTAGAATGTGTGCACTAACGTACAAGCGCCTTCCTCTGTTGTTGGGGCTTCTAACAGCACATTATTTCGGCCCGTGCTGAACAGGAGTACCTAGCACAACGGGGAAAATGCTAGTGGACCATTTGTACTTTTGGCTCTTCCTTCTGCTGTTAATTGCAGTGGGAAAATTTGTGGCCAGCAGACCTCTCATGAAGACCCAGACTGAGCTTTGCTTTGGAACGTGCCGAGGAGACATTTTCCCGTTGTTTTGTTGCAGGTGTTATTGTCTTGCTGCCTGGGGAGTCAGCGAGGCCCGGAGAGCGGTGGGAGGTAGCGCCCCTGCTCTCCGCAGCAAACAGCTGGGCCAGTTCAGATCCAAGCCCATGTGTCAGAGTGAGAAGGCTGCGTAGTCACTTCTCTGCTAAACCACCTCATGGCAATTATCAGCCTACCAGAGGAGGGAAAAGGTCTGAGAAAAAGACCAGTCTAACGTGCCGTTGTTTGTCTTAGCAGCTGTGTGTTATCCTATTGTTACTAATAACCTTTTTCACTTGGCAAGCAATGTTTTCTTGGCATCACTCAAATATAATGACTGGGGGGTCACATTCAGCTCTCAGTTGTATAAATACAGAATGATTCTCTTGGCTGTCCGGTGTTATTTTGCATTTGGCTCGTGGTCCCTGCCCCTAGAAGTCTGCAATCTGAAACACCCAGGCAGAGCATTAGGTCACAGTATGTTTTATGTACCCAGTTGGCATGCAAAGCATAAAATAAACAGATGAAGAACTACTGTCAAATCCGTGCGATATAATTCTGGTTCTATTGTCCTCTGGTTGAGGTTAATGGGTTATTCCTGTACAAATGGGAGCAGGAGTTTGCTTGTTAACTTTGCAGATGTAATTTACCAGTAGATAATGATTGGAAAGTCTTTCAGAAAAAATGTGGTTTAAAAGGGGTTTTAAATAAAGAGAGAAAGAGATTTGAACAGGATGAATAGAGAACAAGAATCATTGAATGATGTTGCTTGAAGTAAAGCAGTTAGAAAGTCTGCCTTAGTGGTAAGAAGAATGGGAGGTCTTGGCAAATCAGTGAGGAGGGTGTTGGAGCTGCTCTTTCCCTTTCAGTCTTCCAATATACAAGCTTGTAAGATCCTTATGTAAGGTTCAGTGGTTTTATAGGGTAAATAAATTTATCTTTATTTCATTCTCTGATAAGAGGATCTCTTTTCCAGCCCGGTCTTTATAAAGTTCTCAGCAGTGAAGTGATTAATTGCATGTCTTATTTTCAGGGATCTTCCGGATAATCCTGCTGTTGAATGGGACACACAGCTCCTCGCCGCCTTTGTGCTAAAGCATATAGAAGCCAATAACATCAACCTGGTAATGTGAAACTTCCTACAGCACAGGCAATTTCCACATCACTTTTGAGTTAGTCTTTTAGGCTTTCTTTGAAGTCTTTAAACTTGGGATTTTGCTTCTGGAGTCTCTGTGAAATAGCCTAGGACAAGGAGAGAGTTTACTTACTCATTTGGAAATATTTGCTTTATAATGTTTCTCCATTTCTCTAACCAGATCTTTTGAAGCATCGTTTGGGTTGCAGTGTCACCAATCTTGACTGAAGCAAAACCTTCAAATTGGTTCAAACCTGCAATCTTTGGAACTAATATGTTTCACCAGAATGGATCTTGGGGTTCCTTAATTGTAGAAAACCCTCTGAATAAGCCCAGATGAATTTCAGGTCTAAAATGATACCTGAAAGCAATTTTGCATTTTGCAGTTTAAGACTTTTTGTGGGTATTTGTCCAGCTCCTGTGTCTTGACGAGTAAGACGTGCTCCTTCTCATCCTCCTTCAAACACTTGAAACAACTGTTAGAAATTCAGAACAAATAGAACTGTTTCATTGAAAAATATGGAAAAGGATGAAGGTGTAGTTTGGATATATCTTGGATTCTCTCTGGAGAGCTTTCTTTGCTTCCCAGTGAGAAATGAACAGTGGAGGAATTTTGCTTTACTAACTCCTCAGAAGTTTTTCTACATTTTAAAGCAACCATTTTGGCCCCGTGCTGGGTTTCATTGATGAAGAGAACCCATCTGGGATTTAGGCTTGCATTTAGGCTTAGATTTGAAGTACACTGGCAGGCATGTGTTAGAGAGCTAGATTAGCAGGGTTATAGGTTGGGATTGAAGAGTATTCAGTCAGGGAGATTTCCTAGCGCTGATGTAGATTGGGTTTTTTTTTCCCACAGAACAGGAGTAGGGGCCTAAGCGTGGAAAAGGTTGTGTTCTGTTCTTTTCTGTTGAACCTTGCTGTGATCAGGCACGTCACTGTCACACACTGATTAGCAGCAAAAGCACAAAACTCTTAAAGCCTTTCAGCAATTCACAAAACAAGAAACCACATCTCCTGTAGCATGAAAGCCCCATGAGCACAAAACCCAGCATCGTGCATCCAACTTTGTATTGATCCTGAGGCTAATTTTCCATGAAATGCGTTGCTGTGCACAAGAGACAGATGCAGTTTTCCTGGACTCCTTTTGTGCCTTTTGGCCTCATGAATAGATGGGTTTTAATCTAATCTGAAAGCTCCTAACACAAGAGGATTTGTATTGCAGGTTTGTGACTCTCCCAGGCACTAGAACAAGTGCACCAGAATCCCAGTAGAAATCCTGAGAACAATAGAACTCCTCTAGATGGTTAGAAAGGGTTAGATCTTTGCATCAGAGAAAATTCAACTCAAGCTGTTCCTGCTGGGGGAGGCAGGAGTCTGCTGCTAACACAGCATGAGCTGAGAGCTAAAGTGTGGGGTTTTCAAAGCAAGAAGCACACACAGTCACTAGGCCTGTCCCTGCTGTGCTGGGTGTTGGCTGTAGCTGTAGTAACACAGAGCACTGTGGCAGGGCCCCCTGCTCTCCCTGCAGCACTGCCCGGAGCAGCAGTGAGGACAAACTGCTGTAGCACAACACATCAGTGGTACCAAAGGCCACTGAAGCAGCTTCTTCGGATGGTGGTAATGAACTGCTCCATAAACTTACATTATTTTAAGCAATCGTCCGGGTCTCAGTCATTTGCTATAGTACTGCTCATTTAGGAGCAGACCCAGTTTGCCAACAGCAGCAAGGAAAGCACATAATTACCTCTACTGAATGTTCTGCAGTTTAAAACTTCAGAGCTTGCTATCTGTTAGCCACTCTTGGAGTGTCTCTACTGTCCTAAGACAAAGGCCTTGTCCTGAAAAGTAAACTGAAGGCTGTTTTTCAGTAGAACTGGCTTAGCATGTTAAAAGAGCCTTGTCAAAAGGTAAGCTAACAGGGTTTCAAACACAACAAGCCTACTCAACGGAGTTAAGGTGATTGGAAGATGTATTGGTTTAGCCATGCCAGTGGGAAAACTCTCCCCAGTTCTCCCCGTAGTCATAGCCATAGACAACGGTATGTTTTATTTACAGAACGTACGTGTCAGCTGGCAGTGGAGAAGCCAGCTGCAACTCCACCATGTCTGAGAGGAAAGATTGCAAGGCAATGGCATATACCATGTTATGCTTAATTTTGCTCCATAGCACAGTTACTCACTTCCTCGGTTGCCCTGGAAATCCATGAGTAACTCGGTCTTTTTGAGAGCTGCAGGGACATATTTCATCCAAGCTCTACATTAAATAGCGCAGACACAGAAATTAACGGTCGGTGTAAAGCCAAAACTAATTTATGGACTTTGGAAGTGATTTCCTGCCTTCTGGATTTATAAGCAAAAGCCAATGTTGCTGGGAGAGGCAGCCAAGGCCAGTCTGTCTTGATCCAGACTAGAAAGTATTTGGTGTGTAAAAAAATACTGCGTGATCCCCAGGCAGGCTCTAAATTATGGAATCCTTCTCTTCGGGATCTCAGGTTTGGTGATAGTAGAGCTTGGATTAGGAGGTGACATGCAGGCAGATGCAGTGCCAAGACCAGAATCCAGCAATACCACAAAGTTGCTTTCCACTATGGATTGATGGACACGTCATCCATCCAGCTGCTTGAGGGAGAGTACCATTGTCTTGGGTCAGCTCCACATCAGCCTACAAAGCCAGATCCTTCTACAAATGGCATTCAAGTTGGATCTTGGTCTCTGCACTCCTAAAACTTGGGAGCATTCGAATGTGTGATGTTTATAGTGGATTTTAAATGCTTTTGCAAAGCACCAGATACAGAGTGCAGCATGTACAGTTTGCAAGAGGACGAAACATTGCTGGGACAGACTCTGGCATCCCTTTTCCTCCCTTCCTCACTTGTGTTGCAGGCTCCTCAGGTGTGTTTTGGGGTCCATGAGTGGAAGACTCTCAGGACCTTTCATTCTCAGAGCTGGTGCAAGACTTAAACACTTGCAGCTCAAACACAGTGGACACTGGGATGTTGATCGTGATTAGATTTTTCCATTTTCATCCAGCTGTCCATTCTTTTTAGTCTTTAGCTTCTCTGATTTGTTATCAACAGGAGACATCTCCAAACACACAAGAGACTCAGAGGGAGTTTGAATGTCACTGGCCTCTGCAAGTGTAAGCTGAGCCTATGAAATGATGCTCAGAGGAAGGCCATTAGAAAGGACGTTGCTTGCTGTGGCATTTTATGGGATGGCCTTCTCAAAAAGGAAAGAGACCTTTCTATCCTCACCAGTCTACTTGAGCAGATGTGCGCTCAGTTTGAAGCACTGGATGACGCCAGAAAGAGTGAGGGAGACCCACAGCTTGGAGTGCTTTTTGCCTCCGATTGCGCATGATGTGTAGAGGGAGCATGGACTCCAGACCTCTCAGGAGTTTTATCTTCTGCTTGTAATTGAGTAATTTCCTCTGTGCTCTCCCTCCTCCGGAAGGGATTTCTGGACCTGTTTGTCTTGGCTGCTGCTCTGGCTTCCACTAGTGAAAGCTCCATTTCCTGATACCAAGGTCACCGAGAAGAAAACTCAGCAACACCAACGGCAGCGTCTCCCATTTCAGAACAGGTGTGGGGAGGGAACTCCCTCTTGCCCTAAAGATTTAATTGAGCAATAATTTCCACATCAAGTATATTTCCTATCCCAGCCTTTTGCTCCCAGAACTGGCTAAGCCTGTTTTTAACCCAGACAGTTTCAAGATGTTCAGGTTTTCTCATCCTGCCCTGAGTGTTTGCTTGATTTCATCACCAGCCTGGTTCCGGTTGTGTGTTGAAAGCAGGCACACCAGCTCGCTGCGCAGACTGCAAGAAGCAAATGCTCCCGTGTGAAAGTATCTTCAGCATGTGAGAAAGCAATTCAGATTTGTTATCAATGAAATGAATCCCTGAAGCCAGAGGAATATATTTACATGTGATTGCTGCCTGCTTGAAGTCCTGAGCACCACAGTGATGCTGTGGAATCAGTGCCCTGTTTAGACACAGACACAGAAGCTGCATACTGGATAGGTGGGACATGACTACTGTGTCAGAGCCAGCCTGTGTGCTGGGAGGGATTGCTAAAGGTGAAGAGCACGTATTTAAAGGTGGTCTCTGCAGATGAAGTGAATTCTGCTGTGGCCAGGTCCATGGGCAGATACCTTGGGAACTGTACTTAAAGAACTTGTGTATCTGGAGACAGGCAAGTCAGGTACAAACACCCTAACAGTAAATCAGACATCAATTGAAAATGAGCTCTTTAGCTAGTTCAGATGTTTCAGAAGCCCAGCAGCACTAAGAACAGCAGCTTCTATGTTAAAACAGATGTGGAGAAGAAAAACCTCCAAAGGTGTTTCTGAACAGATCATTTCCTCTGTCAGGAACGTTTCCTAACCCAGCCTTGTGCCCCCACAGTTGGCCTGAGCCAGTTTTGTCAAAACAATGATTAGCTTATTTAGTCTGCTCAGTACAGTCTCTTATCTCGGCCTTCTGGTTTGTTCTCTTGTACCCTCCATAGAAGGAAAAGTGTGTGTTTTGGTTTGCCTGGGGTTTTTAGCTTGGTTTCCTAAGGAAACAAGAATAATGCAATTGTATTTATATGTGTGCACATGCATGTTTCAAAAGTCTTTAGAGCTCACTGGCTAGTTTCATCCACACTTGACAGCAGGGTAATAGTCTTAAAAAAGTTGTATTTGTACAGGTTACATAAAAGTAAATGATGGGGCAGAAGAGACAAACCCTCTCTCTGTCCTGGTTTAGTAAAAAGGTTTAGTGCAAGTCCAGCCCTTAGCAGACTCACACTATTATTCACCTGCATAGGAATTTCTTCTGCCTGCAGTGAGTGGGGTACCTTGTCATCTTAGGAAAGGGTCACTCTAGGTAGGAGTGACTTCAGAGAGTGTTTTTTCTAACTTGTAAAATGCAGGGTGCTATTCTTATTCCCTGTGCTGTACAGAACTGAGTAATGCCTTTCCCAGATGAGCTGCCCAAAAAGCTGATAGCCTTAGGGAGGGCTTAGCACCCTGCCAGACCACACAGTCCCTGCAGAGCCACTCAGCTAATGCCAGTGTACAGCAAAAGCAGCCAAAGCCATAATGTTTCCCCTTATAAAATAGAGGTTGAGCAGAAAACGCTTCTCTGTACCTGAGCAAAACCAAACTGGGTCCCACCACTTCCTGCCAGCAATGAATAACCCCGCTGCTTGGTGGCAGCAATATTACAGCCACTGGGCAAAGTGGAAAGTCTTAACTGTGGACTTGTACTGGGTAGATGGGTTTATAAGGATGCCAGTCTGGAGTTTGTGGTTTTTGAAGTATTTCTTATCACTGTGTTTCCTCTCCCTCTTTACACAATATCCCCTGTGTTTGAGAGGGCCTCTCCTGTTGGAGGGTGGAGTAGCAAGTTGCAGGACGGGCAGGGCAGCTTTTGATCTTCCCTTGATCTTTAACCCAGTACTTCAGGCCCTGCATATAAAACAGATTTTGAGAAGGGAGCTGTGGTGAGTAAGCAAGGCAGTAGGATTTCCTTCCCTGAAGAAACAACAAGCTGGCAAGGAAGCAGACATTGATTGAGATGTGGGGAGGTTATGATCTCTTCCTGGTCATAGAACTGTGGAGAGCTCTCCCAGAGCAGAAACCCAGCTTTACGCTGTTCAGAAACTGTCACCTTCACTATCTGGAAAGCCCAGCAGTCCACATACCCTGTCTGCTCTACGCTTTGGACTGCCAGCTTGTCTTGTAGGTCGGAGCAGGACCCTTTAACCACCCAATTCATGGTACTGTGCAGAGTGAGCCCGTAGGGTGGATGCTTCACCCCAACACATTATTAGTAGGTAGCCAAGGGTATCCTGGGCTTTGGACAGTGACTTGTTAGTGCTGTGTTCACACATTACTCCTGCATTATGAAGTTGCCATTTGTCCCCGCAGAGGAGCAATAAACAATATGATCTCATTCAGCAAAAAGCCTGACTTGGTTGTAAGAAAGTGCAGTCAGTTGATTCTTCAGAAGGGTTTATTCTCGTAGCAGATTATCACTGTGTTATCCTCTGATGAAACCTCGTTACAGTCAGGACCATAGTACATGATGGTGTTGCTCTTGTTAAAGCAATGTGTCCTGATTCACAGCACGACAAAGTAGAGTTTCATTCTGTAATCCTCAGGCATTCTAATATGTTCTCAAATCTGAGAGAGAGTGAATCATAGAGAGCTGGACCTCCTGGGTCAGGAGCAAGTTTGCAACAGATCACTCTGAAAGTAACCTTTTGGCCCTGTAATAAGTAACAAGTGCATCCTGCCAGTGGGAACATGATATTTGTCATCTTTCTGTTGTTCAAGCTGTTAGACTGTGTAGTCATCTAGTTCCAGAGTGGCTTGTTTGTTTAGTTGTATTTCTGTAGCATGAGTTCACACACAAGGCCTCATTGTGCAACACAAAACCAGCTCTCGAGACGCAATGGGCTGGGACAGTGCTGCGTTAGATGTCAAAGTGGGTAACTGCAGAGTCTCCTGCTTCTTCAGAGTGATTGTTGTTCTGTGGTTTTATTGCAGGTGGTAACCTTTGATGCGGGAGGAGTGAGTGGCCATGCTAACCACATTTCTCTTTACACGGCGATAAGGTACGTTGCTCTGCACGCTCCATTGCACGCCTCACTACAGTGCTACAGAGTGATCCTGGTGTTTGTGTGCGAGCGGAAAACTAATAATAGAGCCAAAAGCAGTATTAACTTCATGATGTAACTGAGTGCCAGGCTGTGGGACATGGTACTGTTAGAAGAAGCTCTCACAGCTCTGTAATGACCTACAGCATCCTTTCTTATTCTATCTGCTGCTGCTTTGCCAGCCTCCCTTTCCATGGGACCTCTTTGCTCTTCATGTCCTCGATCCCAATAAAAGATGCCACAGATCACTTTGCACTTCTGGTTTGAGGAGAGTGTGTGAATAGCTGGTGCCTGAGCTGGTGGTAGTTGCACCATTGCTCCAGAGGATGTTATTGTCCTGTCCAGGTACCTGAATTTACCTCTGTGACCCAAGGACATCTCTATTTCCCACTCTTCCTGAGTCAGTTCGTTCCTTCACTGCTTTATTCTTCACATTCTGAGAACCTGTGTGTCTGTGCTGGGCTGTGGTAAGGCTGCTAGACAAAAATCACTTGTATTAAAATCACACACATTTTCTGGCAAGACAGCTACTGTATTTTATTTTAACCCTCTGCTCATTCAGACCTCATTATGTCCCAGAGAGATCTCATCCAGAGCTGCCACTGCCTTTCCTAGGCATGAGAAGAACTCTTTGCAAGTATATCTTGTATTTTTAGCACCCATTTGTTTTCTGAATCATCCCTGCAATTCAAATAACTCTCTGGATCTCCTTGCTAACAACATCACAGTGATTTGCCTTTCTCACTTGCCAGAAAAGGCTGCAGTGCCACAGAACTCATACCGTGACCTCTTGAGCAACTCTGGGAAGATGCTGAAAGTTTTTGATGCTATCTGATGGCTGGAATTCAGTGTTAGAGAGGATCATGGCTTTTCCCAGCAGCTTCTGAAATAGGCTGACAGAAGGGAAGGGGCTGGAGTTAAAGCAAGCAGCGTGTTTGTTTGGGCTGAGCAGGGAGATGCTTTCAGCACAGTGTTATTGGAGGGGTGAGTGAGGAACAGAGGTTGATGGCCGATGCTTACAGCGGTGGCACAGAGGGACTGGAGAGCTTCCAGCTGCCTGGACTCTGCTCAGTCACTTGCTGTATGGCCTGCAACTAGGAATGGAGGGCAGGTTGCTTGGTTGTTTCGTGTTCCCCTACTTCCTGAAAACATTTGGAGAAAGCAAGCTAGCAGCTGAATTATGTATGAGGAAGTTCAGGAAAACTCTTGATTTTGATCCCAGTTCTGCTGTTGTCTGACTTTGTGTCTGTGCAGAAATCACTTTCCCACCTTCACGCTTTAGGTTTCCTGTGTGTGCAGTGGAGATGTTAACTCTCTTCTCAGAGTATGTTACTGGGAAGTATTCATTATCTGCAAGCCCCCTGAACTCAGACCTTTGTGTTAGTCCTTAGCCTACAGCAGAACATTGTCCTGGGCTGATGAGATACGTGCTGATAGAGACACCAGAGTATAAGCACCTCTCATTAACGAAGGGTTGGTTTGTGTCTCTTCCAGTCCTGAATCAGCAGAAATAAGCATGGTGGCTCAGTCGTCTGCATGTGATGGGAGTGATGCTGTGGTCACTGAAAGGTTAAGTTTATTTTTAGTGGCTTGCTTGCCCTCATTATTTTTCAGTTTGTGTCATGGAGGAAGTAGAGCGTGACTGTATCACTCCTGATTTTCAGTGCCCTGATGAGCTCTCCCGTACTGGCTCGTAGAGGCGGCGCTGGGAGCGTACGCTGAGGCTGCTCACGTACCTCCCTGCCAGCAGGGCTTTGCAAAGCAGCACTCGCTGCCCCTGGGGCCCCTGTGGTACACGGCAAGAAAAAGGCAAGTGAACTCTCCCCTCCAGGTATCGTGTGCAGTGTGTTTATTAACCATCTTTAAACGTGGTCTGCAGGATTCTGCTTCCACTGTGGCTGTAAGTGGAAAGGATGAAACAGGGGGCTGGTGCAGTGTTCCTCAGCTCTTTTGGATGCTCCCAGTCTGTGAGAGAGGGACTTGTTTGTGCCCACTACCTAAAACTTATTTTCTGCAACAGCAGGGGTAGGACAGGCCTTGTGACCCATCCCACAACACCTTGCTTCAGGAGATGCAAATTACTGAACAGCTTCAAGGAATGAAACAGTTCAGGAAATGGTCATAGCTGAGCAGATTCCCAGTATTACCTGCCAAGAGCATAAATATTCTTTCCAGTGTCTGGAACAGAGGTTATGTTCAAAGGAGCAGGAACTATTCAGAAGAAATGTGCCCTTCCCCTGGCAGCAACCTTCATCCTGACAGCTTGCCGGGTGTCCAGCTGCTGCTATGTGTCTAGGCTAGATCTGTAAGGAACTGTGAAATGCCAGGGTTTGAGGGTGGATTTGTTCTTCTGCAAGGGAAAAATAAGAAAAAACAGGATGGGAGAGGAACAGAAATTACTATTTGATTTCAGTCTCCCCGGGAGTATTTCAGTTCTGGAAAATAAAGCCAAACTAACCCCAAACCAAGAAAATCCCACTGAAAATTCCAGTAGAACTGGAAGCTCTGCTTCTTTCCCTGTCACCTTGATTTGGCAACACCATTCTCTCTTATCCCTGAAAACTGGAGCTTTCCCCATGGCCAAGAGAGGCTGGATCCTTTACACATGTACCCAAGGAAGAGCAGGTCTTGCGTGACATCAAAGTTACTTTGCTCTCAGCATTTAGCCAGTCACTGGGCACTACAGTAATGAGCGTGGTAAATACTACGTGAGAGGAGTGGATGAGAACCTCTCTTTCCTGCACTTTGAAATGAGTGTGTTTGCACTGAGATCACCTGTAATATCGAGGAGGTTTCGTTTTTTTAGTCATTGGGCATTTTGATTTTAAACAAGACCTCTTCCCCCATAGCCTGGCAAATGGTGGGCTGCTGGTTTTTTTGTTTGCTTGCTTTCTTAGGGTAGAGAGGAATGATCTTTGTGAAGGGGAGGAAGGACTGTACCACTTTTTTTCTTCAGTGAGCTATCAAACCCATTTCATCCCACCTAGAAAAGAAAGGAATAGTTCTTGTCTGCTTAAGGCAGAGCAAACTGAGTGGAAAATAGGAGCTGCTATATTTAACCACTGTGCATTATGTTGTTATAGCAACTGCATCCATAAAACTTGTATCAATGATGCCATATAAAAAGCTACATCAAAGAATCATTAGCTGAATGTATTCTCATCAATTCCATTTGGAAAAACACCTCTCAGTCCTGCAGGATGTTTCTTAACATTCACCAACTCAGTGGTAGGTTGTAGATGAAAATGAACAGAGGTGATATTTGGGAGCTTAGTGCACTCTCACTCTTGAGTTGATTATGATGCAGCTTGAGTGCCACCGATGCCTTGTTGCACTTACATGTCCCAGCCTGACTATTGAATGCCCCATTTATAAATGCCGTGGGACATAGCATTGTGTGGAGGGCTTGCACTCAGGCTCCCTGAAGAGAGGGTTGATTAAATGCCAGTTTCACAGAAGTATATTGAAACAATGAGCACTGCACTGTCCAGCTAAACCCCACGGACTCACTGGGTGCAGTTCTCAAAAGCCACCAACTGCATTACATCCCAACAAAGCACAACTCTACCGAATTTCCAAGCCAGGTCTTTAAGGATGTGTTGAGCAGGGAAGAAGCTGGGCATTGGGTGATTAACTTGATGATAGTGGATGGTATCCCATCTACCATTTTTACTTGATGGTCTCTTACAGTGTGGGCTGGAATGGGGCTCTGATCTCTCCTTTTCAGCAGCTGTAGCCCTTGCATTTCGAATGAGTGGCACCTCATTTGTGATTCTAAAGCAGGGTACTGTATTGTATTTCTCTTGTCTTTTCCCAGAAAATCCTTTTTTTCAAAAGTGGTTATTATTTGCTCTGTCTTGGAAAAGGATTTCCTGTGTCACCAATGTGTTTGCTGGGATTGTTTAGCCCCGGCTGGGGTTCTAGGTTCCCTGCAAAATAGAGAGTTGAAGACTAACAGATTCCACTGTCTTATGTTTCAGCCTGTCCTTTCACAGTCCAGCTCACTTCCAGTGTTTTGTCTTACTGCTCCTGAATGTCCCAGAGGGAAGTTATAAGTGGTGGCTGTGATTGCACCCAGACTGCCACCTAAGGTCAAGACAGAATTGTCCTCTGTTTACGCTTTGAGACTGTCCCTTCCCCTCAGAGGGGGGACTCTGTCCCATGCCTGGCATATATCCCATAGCTGAGTATGTTGCTCTAGATTTTCTCTCTTTCCTTCAACCCTGCTCCCTCCTTCCCTAATTTGACTAAGTTCATTCATCCCAGTGCCCTTCTATGATACTGTGGAGAGCTGTTAGGATAAAGTTGAGTTCAGGGCACCAGCACTGCAGGGATTCCCCCTCCAAGACATTTCTTTTTTTGAAAGAAACAGCCTCAAGGAACATCCTTCCCAGCCTCAGTAGGCTGTTAGCAGCCTGAGTGGAGCAGTGACACTGCACATTCTTCTCCCAGACAATGCAGGGACCAAAAACACAGAGCTACAGAGCAGCTCTGTCAACTGGAAGATCTCTGAATCAACACCTTTTTTTTCTGACTGGCAGAACCATCTTTTGCCAGTGCCATACGTGTGAGTACAGTGTCTGAGTAGTGGTTTACAAACTGCGTGTAGTTCAGAGTGCATGGAAACTGAGCCAGAGAGTCCGGTTGAGGAGGGAGGAGGCCTTCCAGATAGCAAACATTCAACATCTGGCAAGTATATCCTTCTAATGTCTCTGTGATTCCTCAGAGACTGGCTGTTCTTCTTCCTTCACATCTGTTTCATCAGATTAATTGGGCAGATTAGAGTTTAGAATTCTAAATGGAGCCCCAACACATCTTTAAGACATCCATTCTTTGCCATGCTCTTCAAAATTGTATTTCCCCAGTGCTTTACAGCATCCAGCGCAGTCAGTTCAGTGAAGGCTTTTGCCTTTGGCACAGGAGACTACTTGGAGATTGAAGTCATTGATTGCAATGAACAGCTTCCAATCAAACAGAACACCATCAAAACTGTGATCCACCCACGAGGGCGTCAGTCCTGCTTCTGCCCCAGAGGAGTTCTGTGTTCCCCAGGACTGAAGTTTCAGCTCCATCTTGTCTTGTTCCATCTTGCCATCATGGGGAGGTATCAGTGGCCAGTGCCTCCTAGGAGCTAGCTCGCTCACTTTGCTGACCTCTTTCCTTGAGGGTGACTGATTAAAGACAGGGAATTCGGGAGCTAGCTCAGTCCTGCAGTTTGTGGGATGAGGGCTGTTAGACCACTTCAGTTTTTCTGGTGAGCAGATGTAGCTGATAGCTACAGGCAGCAATAGCTTTCAAAGCAGCTGGTCCTTGAAGGAGGAATCGGTGCTGAGTCCTTGCAGTGCAGAAATGGTGTGTGCCTTCAGATGTCTCACAGCCTTTTGAAGTTCTTCGTTGCAGAGGGTCTCACTTTCCTTCAAATGCTGTTATGAACCTACTGCAGACATAATAAAGAGGGTGCAGTGAGCGGTGCCCTGTAATCAGCTGGTCTCTGGCACTGGGTGAGTGGGTGGGAACAAGCCACCTTAGGTCACTTTATGTTTAAAAAGAATTTATAAAAACCCTCTCTGGAAAAAAAAAAAAAAAAATCACAAAACAAACACATGGAAAAAGCTCCCGAAAAAAAGAGCCCATTAGTGTTTGACTTTTTAAGACTTTATGCCAAACTTTTTCATTTCACTCAAACCACAGCAAGTCCAATCTATAAAACAACATTCCCAAAATGGCAACAACAGAGAGATGCAACCTCTCCCCTACTTGGAAGAGTCCCATGGAGACGGCTCCAGCAGGGTGGAGATGGGAATGAGAAGATTGGTTTTGGGAGAGGATTAGCAAGTTTTATGAATGTGTGCAGGAGGTAGAGTTTTGTGTTTCTTTCTCTCTCTGCAACCACAGTTCATTGCCATCTCTTGCCTGAGAAACAGAAAGGAGCAGGGCTGCAGTTCCTCTGCAGCATTACAGCTGGGCGGAGCCATTCCCATAGCTCTGCACTGAGCCTTGCTGAGCACTGAAGCATTTGGCTCAGGACAAAAAGGATGAGGAGAGAATCAGTTTCTTCATGCCTGGCAGCAGCTTTGAGGACCTTCCAGTAACAGAAATGCAGTTTGTGTCTCCCTGAACCTTTCTGCAAGCACAAGCTCCTTAATTTGCTGCTGATTTGAACTTTTTCTTCCCTGCTGAAGATGCTCTGCTCCTGCTGTAGCATTTCCATCTGAACTGGATCTCTCCTCACTCCTGTTTCTAGTGCCCAGGAATGTTTATTATTAGTTCACTCCTGGAGCAGCTCTTCACATCCTTTAATTTGCTGTCAGTTCATGTTTTGAAGGTGCCTCTATGGCAGAGCAGCTCACTCAGACACTTCAAATAGTTAGCCACATTTCACCACCACTCACTGCTTTATCTCCTTTATCTCCCCAAGCTTGCTTTAAGAAGCTCCCACCCTGCTAGCTTCCTTAAGTGCTGAATCACTTCTTTGGGTGGCCAGAGTCTATCTGTGGGAGAAGAAACCTCAGGCAGAAGAGTAGAGCAGACATGAACGGAGATGACTAAACCTCCCCCCTCAAAAAAAGTTGCTAGTAATGTTTACAAGGCAACATTAACAATCTTTGTCAGAACAGTAGCACTTTGAGTAGTAGGGTAGAAGGTGGCCAAGCCAGTAATACAAGGCCACTGTTTAGCAGAACATGGTATTACTCGCAGATCTTTGGCCCTGGAGATGAGACCATTGGCAGAAGAATCTGTTTAAGGCATATGTATTCTGAATGGCATTTGAGTTCTGCCATGACCTGCATTTCTGGCTTGACTTTTGCTTTGAATTGCTTTGGATATTCATTACTCCATGCTTCCTATTTTGTCTACACCTGTGTAGCTAATCCTTTTCCTTGAACTTAACCAATAGCCAGAGATAATCCTGGTTTGAAAGTGACTGGAGAAACATAACACTTTACATATAATGCATGTTTTATCCTGGTTGATTTACACATGAACTGTCACATTGTCCTTTGTTAAATACACCACTATAAGATGATAACAATCTCTTAAATATTACACAGGGTTAAATCACTTTTCTCTTTTTTTTATTTCCTTTTGGCAAATGTTCCATTGTTTGGATTTTTTTTTTTTTTTTAATGGAAGAGCAGGCCCGGGTGTGGGACAGCTCTGAGTGCCATCTGCTGGAAACCTGCTTCCTCCCATCCCTGCCATGGGCCAAATCTGGAGGTGAAGCAAATGGTGATGTGAGCATGAGTGCTCTGAAGCCATGAAACACAGGCTAGAGCAGGAAAACCGAGAGAATTAGAAAAGAATGGAAGCTAATACCCTCTGATGCCTTCACCAGATCAGGATCATTTGCTTACACTTCTTGATGGAAGTACCATCACTGTTCACATCTGTGCTGGTCCCCTCAGTCTGTTTCCAAGGGAGCTATTTTTTGCTATAGAGACTTCCCAGGACAAAGTCATGAAGGGATCGAAGTCTTAGTGAGCAAAAAGTCAGCAGCTTCTGAAATCTCCCAGTGCCAGCATGGGTTAGAAAGAAGCTGGTCCCCAAACGGGGGCTGTGCTGAGACCATATCTCTGGTCAGCAGACACAAGGCTTTAAAGAGCCACTGCTCTCAGAGGTGAATAACCTTTGGCAGCCTCTTGCAGTTTCCCTTAGTGCAACATGAGAAGTTGGAGAGGGAGTTGGATTTATGGAGCTTATCTGTGCTGTGTCCCAGCAGTCAGGATGAGGAAAGTAATGGCAGAACTGTGTGGGGAATGAAGCTTCCCACTGCCTGACCTGTGCATCCAGTGTTGCTCCTGAACGTTCCGATAAGATCAGCCATTGTAAACGTGTGCGTGTGTCAAGAGAAAAGGGTTGATTTAGTGTACAGAGTTTATACCTGTAACATCAGGATTTGAATACCTTCACAGAGTGTTTACCTCAGGTGTCTCTTCATTCACAGGTACCTGCATTCCCAGGGGACGTTACCTGAAGGTAAGTGACACACCCACGACCCTGCAGGCATTAGGCAATAGTTACTGACTGTCCCATCCAGGGTTTTCTCTCTGCCTAACTCACCTCTGTTTGCAATGCAAATGAAACCCAGAGCTGAACTCTTCCTTGCCCTTTTATCTCCCTGCAGTTTTTTACCAGCTCAGGCTTCTCTACAATCACTTTTCTGCCCTTTGGGGTCATTCTGTCTTGGTGGGATTCAGGGTCTGGCATGTGCCACTTGCCATCTTGTTTGAATGAGTGCTATTTCCAGGTCTCTCAGCTGTCTCAGTTTTTGGTCACATCTTACTTATAAGCCTTTTATTTTTTTTTTGTGATGAGGGCCTTGGAAGCCACTAACAATTCACACAAAAATGGTTGCACGCACCAAGCTAAACTTCCATCAAAACTGGCACTGGCACAACAAATTGTTGGAGTGGCATTTCTCACCTGTAAATGAGCAAATACTCTGAGAAACCCTCTGTACAAGCAGGGAAAAGAAAGAAGCAAAGTACAGAAGCAAGTTGGTCCTCACCCCCTTTTCTAGCTGTTGTCCCAGAGCAGATCTGCAGCAAACAGTGCCTGACTCAGGGACAAATTTGTGAAACCAGTTTAAGCACAAAGCTGTCAGCTGTTCAGACAGAGCATAGGAAGGTGGCTCAAACCAGGCCCACCCAGTCAACCTTCTGCTCCCTCAGCAGTCATCCAGACCGTGTTTCTTTAATGCTAATTCCCAAATCATTGTAGGATTTGAATGTGTCACAGCAAATCAGGTTTAATTCCCTGCTAGCAGCAAGTTGCAGACCAAAATCTGATGGAGAGAGCATGATCCAAGATGGCAGAAGGCCCTTTAACTGAATTCTGACTTGTCTCTTCAATTCCCCCATTCTTTCCTAAAACCTTTGTTCATCTTTGGGATGCATCAAAGAGGTCTGTGTGTGCTGTGTGCAGTACAAAGAACAAGGAACTGCAGTGGTAGATGTCAGGCCTTGTGTAGGCTGAACCACCTTCATGTGCTGCTCATGCAGGTCTGTTGGGCACCCTGTGGTCCTGAATATGGGCTGTGCCTCAAATTGGTTCAGGTTCGAAACAGACCCATGTGTAGACAACATTTCCATTTCTCTAGCAGCATCAAGAGACTCCTGAAGCTATGTGAAAGCCTTGCTGCTCTGATTACATCACATCTGACATGACCTACAAACACCAAAGGAACGGGGAGCTCCCATGCTGCTGCTTACGCTAAGCCTTTCCAAATATAGTTCCAGTCTCATTGAAATTCCCAGTATTTATAATTCGATCTGGCAGGCGTGCAGGGCTGTGCATCAGAGGGGCTTAATGAAACAAGAGTGATGCTGGGATTGGGGCTGTCTGGATAGAGCTGAAAGGCGTGTTCAGGCCACGGAAATGTGCTGCTCTCCTGTTGGTAAGAGGGAACTATTTGTGGGTGAGCCTGTGTAAGCCCATGTGATCAGGGAATCCACAGAAAATCTCTCTGCAAATGCAAAAGCCAGCTAAGCCTTGCACTGCCTCAGTGATATGCAAATGAGCACCCTAAATATCCTGCTTTGCTTTCTAATGCCTTTAGCCAGCATAAACACAACAGGCTTTTTATAATCTGTAATCAGGTTCTCCCGCCCAGCACAAGCACACAGGCTTGTTTCTAGAAGCCGAGACAGCGGCTGGATACGCACCCACCCCTGCTGCTGGCCCCAGCCAGCTCCAACCAGCACTCTTCCAAAAGAACTGATGTGCTACCATCTGTCAGGAGCAGCGCGAGCCTTCAGCACACAGAGAGCTGCTAGTAACCTTCTCATTCTAGGCATACTTGCTGCATAAGTGATTTGGAAGTAGAAAGGCAAGCCGAAGGGGCTGCGGGCTCCATGCACTTCTATTCTAGGCCTAATCCACTAGCTATATTGATCTTGCCCTTTCTGCCAGCCTAGAGAGGTTGTATTACACTGTTAATCCCATCCTGCCCAGGTCACAGTCACAACGGGCTCTGAAAAGCTTCACCTGCTGGTGTCACAGGAGTAGACTCATCAATGGCAGCACTTCTCTTACCCTGCTTGGCAGAGAGCAGCCTGTTTCTCTGAACCCTTTTCCATCTCTCCCTGGACTGTACATTCCTTTCCTGCTTCATCTCATCTCACGTTCCCATGTGGAGCAGCCTTTGCTGTCAGCACGTGGAGATCCTTGTCATATCGCTAACACGGAAGACTCTCACAGTGCCCTTCATTTTGTGAGGCTTGAATGCTATCGCTTTGCCTGATCTGACCGAAGAGAGCCCAGGAGGTCAGGCCGATCAATACTGAAATCACTTGCAGTTGTTTTGAGCCTTTATTGCTGAACTTTGGGCAACAAAAGGGTGGAATTGCTCTATGAATTAATATTTCTTCAGAGACTGGTGGTGGGTAACCCTACACCAGGCCTCGCTTCCCATCCTGCAAGTAGGAATTCACAGGGCAATGCCGGGGTTCATTAACAACCATCCAGGAAAGGAAAGACCCATTGCCATTGCTCTACGTCTGTTCTAGCCCTGTCCTCCCCAGTAAGCCCTGAAAAGCAAACAGGTGGCCTGTGGGAATGCTGACTACAAGGGCAAGAGGATCCATATCTGTTCCTTTCCTCTGCTGTGCCATAGTGCAGCACCGTACCAATCCTTCCCTCTGAAACCACCCGCTGACAATCAGACTGGGCCTGCAGAGCAGCCCGGAGGATCTCTGCAGAGACGGGGGGAAGACTGGTTCCCCTACTCATGTCACATTACGAGTTTGCTTCCAGGTTTGCTACTTGGAAAAAAGCAATGTCTTCGGGGAAAGTAAGAGAACTGTCGGGGCATTTCTGTGTGCAACTGCAACGCTTGTCACTGCAGAGCATCCTTTGCAATAACGAGCTGAAAACTTCCGGCAGCTGCCCAGCAACTGCTCCGTCTGTCACTTGTCAAGGTGGCCGGTGAGCGAGGTGGGGGCTCAGGCTCGCAGTCAGGAAGTGGCCCAGGCCACGCTGGTCACCCAGCTGCCTGCATTCCCGCACGTCGAGGGACTCGCCACAGGGAGCTTGGCAGAGCCCTTGCTCCTTCCAGATGGCATCGCGCAGCTGCTGCTCTGCGGGGCTGGGCGAGATGACCTTGCAAGGGGTGGATGGCGGAGGCTGCGGGAGGACGGCAGTAGGGACACGGTGCTGACGTAGTTGGGACAGGAAGGCCTTCAGGGCGGAGAGGTGCCAAAGGTGACCCTAAGCTGGGCAGCCCGGGCCAGGCGCTGCCGGTGGGTCCCGGCTCCCTCGGCGGCTGGCGGACACCGCCATCTCCCGGCAGCTCCTGGCAGGCTGGGCCTGCAGCAGGTGTCCAGGACTTTCAGGAGGGCTTTTCCTCCAGCTCCTGGCACAGCACAGACTCGTGTCAGTGATTGAATGGAAGTGCCAGTGATTTCTCTTGAGGCCTCTGACCCTGATCATTGCTGCCCACAGCAGGAGAAAATAACTCCTTTGAACTCTCTGTCCACCCTGCTGGGAAGTCACGTCCCAGGATTGGTGCAGAAAGAACTGGAAGGTGAGCGTGGTCCTGGAGCCCTCTGTGATACTGAAATAAAGGAGTCACCATTCCATCTTTCTCTTGAAGGAGAGAAAAGAGAGAAAGTAATTGAAAGATCCTGGAGATGTGCTGGAGGGAGTCCATCAGGGCTGCCATGTCCTGCCATCCCAGGCTTGGGCTGCAATAAAAGCAAGACCTTTGAAATGAGTTAGTGTCGCTGGGAAGAGGCAGGGGAGACAAATCACTTGTGAGGGGATTTGTGGAGGATTGTCCCTTGGATGCTGTTCATTCCTGGGTTCAGCGTGTACCAGGACCCCTGGCTGCAGAAGGAATGGGGTATCTTTGAGTACCATGCTCTCTACCTTAGAGACTTGGGGGGGCTTCTTCCCATGTGTATCCAGGAAATAATTCACTGTGAGAGCAATGAGTTTTACTTTCCTATCTCATGCTTGGTAGAGACTAGGCTGAAGGAGCTACCAAATGTCCAAAGTAAGGAAGTTAGCATCAGGTTGACTGTTCAGATCCCTTTGGGATGAGATTCCTGAGCACTAGCAGATCTGCACAGAGGGCTCCCAGCAGAACACCATCACCTCTCTCACAGAAACCCACCTTGTGTAGTTACTCCTTTAGGAAAAGATGTTTGCTTCTGCCTCTATTCTGGAGAATCTTTTCCCTTAGGAGGACACAAGTCCTGCCAAGAAGTATTTGAGCACCACCAGTTTGCTTTGTGCTCAAGACATAACAGCTGAAGCAGTATTAGACATGAGCACAGGCTCCACATGCTGCAGTGGTGCATTAGGCAGCCTTTGTAGCAAGTCAGTGTTGTTCTTTGTCTCCTTTGTCTAATTTTACAGTTTAAGGGCACGCTGAAGAAAATCTCATTGCAAATCTAATTGTGTATCTGACCACCTGTGTAAACTGTGACTTTGGCCTCTTCTGGCCAACTTGAGTACAATGTCTGAAGTGTGGAGCATAATCACAGCAGCTTCCAAGCCCTAAGAAATCCCAAAGCAGCTCCTGTGAGAGCTACAGGCTCTTAATGGGACCATCAGTAGCTCTGAGCTCATCAGTGAAGACAATTGAGCCATGGTAAAAAAAAAATAGCAATTAACTTTTGAGTTCAAAGGGCTCTTTAAAACAGAAAGAAAAAGAAAGAAAGAAAGAAAGAAAGAAAGAAAGAAAATCCACACCAGTAGAATCTTTACACAAATCTTTATCACAAATATCTGAGCAATGAATTCTGGAACTCTGTTAAGGTGTAACTGCCTGCCTCAGTTAATATTTGGTACAGCCATTCCCGAATTGTGTAAATAGTTCTTTCTGCAGCTAAGAATTGGAGTAGAAAGAGGACATTTTATTTTTGTAGCTGAACCAGAGACTGCTGGTTTAAATTTGCATTGTATGATGTAGTGCCAGCATTCAGAGAGCAATCTGTGCTTTTTCCTTTGACTCTATGTAGGAATTACTTACATTTTAAGGAAAAAAAAAAACCCAACAAACTAAAACCCTGCAGTATTCAGAGCAAGCTTTGCTTTCCACAGACCACATACAGAACAAAAACCAGTACAAATGGCCACAGACACGCACTGGGCGCAAAAATATCCAGCTGGAAGCATGAGTAGAAGTTTCTCCCCTTTTACACAAGAATCCCCATGGCCAGCAGTACAGGGGAGCCTGCAAAGACCTGCTGAGCCTGGTGAGATGGGCACCTTACAAGGAAACCATTGGTTGGAAGTATTTAGCCCCTTTCTCTATCCAGGGTGCCACGTGCTCGTGCTTGAATCGGTAAATCTCTTCCGGAAATACATCTCCATCCTGGACGTGCCTGTTTCCTGCCTCCTGCCCAGAGATGCGCTCTTCATACTCACCGAGGAGGAGACGGAACAAGCCAGGGTGAGCTACGTGGTACCTGCTTAACCTGTTTGAATAGCTCATCATCAGTGTGAACATGTTAGTCAGTGTCATACTCACAGAGAGCTTCATAAATAATCATAGACATGGACTGTAAATGTCACTAATGAAGGATCTTCAGTGATTTGTAAAACATGAACAGAGAAGATGGGTTGTTTCATGTGCAGTGTGGGTAGCAGGAGAGGGCTGAGCAGATTCGCAGCTCAGAGAACTTCAGTGGTCACAGTGCACAGAGTTTTATGCTGTGTCCAGGATGTAGGATGTATTTCAAAGGAGGCTGGATCCGGCATAAGATTCCGAACTTGTGGGTGGCCTCTCAAAGAATGGCATGACTGCATGCCAGGAACAGCGTCCTTGGATCACAGCTCTGACTAAACATGGAGACAACTTGTGAACTTGTGATCCAAAGCTCTTTACAAGTTCCCTTCTCTACTGTGTAGATTTTAAACTATTTTGCTGCATGAGATCTCACACATATGGTCCACAGTCCTCTGTATCAGAATCTGATTGGCTCCCCTTCCATAGCATGAAGATATTTGCCCAGCAAACAGTCCTGTTAATCCACAGATTACAGAACTTTCCTGCTTTTGAGGCTGCTAAAAGATAGGGTTACGTATGAAAACTGCTCTGATAAAGGTGGTGTTATTCTCTTGTGCTTTTTGTTTCTGAAACCTGACCTTTCTCAGCTGGTGCACTATAAATAAATAAAGTTTCAGCTGGCAATGGATGATCGGAAGCAGCATGCAAAGTGTTCTCAGATGCACACCTATCAGTTTTCTGCCTCCCCAGCATGTGAACACCAGGCATGAGATCACACAGGGAGGAGTTATATGTGACAAAGAATCTGTCACAGCACCAACAGCTGCTGATAATGTCCCTTCTAGCAGGACCCCTCTGACACTAGGCAGCACACCACCAGTGACACGGGGACAGACCGGCCTCTCCCTGCCCTTTGGCCCCTTACTCTATGGGCAGCCTTCTACCTCCCACTGCTTCTTCCCTGCTCACTAAAAACAGGCTGTCCCACAAACTGGCAGCGGACCTCAGAGACCAGGAAACTGCCCTCGCACTGGGTCCAGAAGGTTCTTGTAACACTTTCTCAACTATTTTTCCTTCTAGAGAGCCATGTGGTGTCATCGCAGCCAGCTCCTCTGGTTTCGCCACATGTATGTGCTGTTCTCACGTTATATGGTGATCAATTCACTCCGCCTGCTGTGAAAGAGCATTGCTCACAACTCAAGGAGTAAAAGGATGACTGAAAAACAACCACGCCAGGCCCAGGACTAAAGACAACTCACATGTTACATGCTGAAGAGGACAGAATTCTCTTTGTGTACCATTCTTTCAGACTACAGAAACCAGGCAGTATGAACTTCCCTCCGAGTATCTCATTGCCCGATACGTTGAGATGAACAGCTGCTCTATTTTCTCGATGTAGAAACTTAAATTGGATAAGAAATTTGGATTAACCTAATTAGGAGTCAAATACAGGTGGTGTATTCTGCATTAGAGAAGATATGGCACTAACTGGTTTTCCCCAGAAGGATACAGCTGCGAGGACTGCATGGCAACCCTCTCTTGGTGCTTTTGTAAAATCCAGGTATCAGGAGTAACCTTTCAAAGATCATGCTGTCTCCACAGAGAAAACCAGAATCACAAGACCTGTCTTAGTCAGAACTCTAAAAAGCCAAAGCTTATGAATAAAACATCAGAAACTACACAAATTTCTCTAATTGCACTGATCTTTGCTGCTACTGCTGCTTCTTCTGTACACATTGTGTTGCAGGCTCCACCTCTGCACAGTGTCCCTCATGAAACACAAGTATTTCTTCTTGCTTCAGAACATGGGGCTTGGGATTGACTCAGGGGAGTCTCAACAGGACACAAGAATGAGGTGCACGGACCCAGACTGTAACGAGGTCTTTTATAGAACACATGCAGAGATAAAATTTGCAAGAGATGTTTGAAAAGCTGTTCCACTTACGTAGAAGATGAGTGCAAGTGTTAAACATCCGCCCCCTTTATATTTAAAGGTGAGTGAAGCAGCTTTCAGTGGTTTCGCGTCTTAGCCTATACAGAGATTTTACTAATGATTTAGGTTTCTGTGGGCTTGTGGTGGGGCAAAGTCCTACTCAACATTTCTGTAGGCCTTTGCACTCCTTCATGTGGGCTCACATCTCTCCTGGATCTACACAACTGGTCCTGGCAGAGTCAAGACCAGAGCCTAAAGTGCCAGATCCTGATCTGCTGCTGTGAGCACATCCTCCTCCTGAAGACAACAACCAGGTTCCTGGCTGTACTGAAGTACGTGCCCATTGTTTTAAGAGCATGACAGTGCTGAACTGTTCCCTGGCCATGAGTCAGTGCCTAAGCATATGCCTGCTCAGCCTTAAAGCCATGAGTAAGTCCAGGCTTAAGCAAAACAATACTTAATCACATGAGAAACTTCAGTGGCCCCTCTCTTGCATACATCTAAGCACTCCTGTAAATGCTGTACTGAACTCGAGCCTGTTAAGCTCTTTCAAATCCCCTTTAATTTCAAATCCATGGTTAAATCATTGAAGTAAATAAAAAATAAAACCCCAAAAGAACAACATTAAATTAGTAAGTTAGCATTATTTCCTAAGCAAGAGATTATCTTATATAGGACATTTTTATAAGCCAGACTTTAAATGCAGGAAATATCCATACAAACAAAGAGAGGAATTTTTTTTCTTTCTTTTCTTTTTCTTTTTTTTTTTTTGTACTTGCTCTGTTTATTATGATTTAAACTTCAGCACAGCTAAGGGCAAAGTACCAAAATAACAGCCCTGGGGTGGCTTGTGGAGCAGAAGGAGTTTGAAAACTGAAAGTCACAAATGAGTGGGACAGGCAGCATAGAAAGATTTATTTAAGAAACAGAGAACAGATACCAATAATGTAGAGAATTATTTTTCCAGCCCTCACCCAAGAAAGCCCAGACTATAATTCCATGGCAGTGCTCCAAGTTTAGCTGCTGGAAGGGTGTGTCAGGGTTTTGACATGTCTCTGATGGTCTTATGTTCCTTCACTGCCTTCTCCCATTCCTTGCCATTGATGTCCTCTGTAACAATGGTCTGCACGGTGCCATCATCTAGGCAATGGGGAGCTATTCCTGAAGAAAGACAGAGTACAGAGAAACCTGCTTTTCATAGATAAAGTGTGGGAGGTGCCTGCACCACTCTGTGGATGAGGCATCTCAGGGACTGGTACATTCTCAGTCCAGCTATTCCTGTAAGGCTGAGGAGCTTGGATGAGAAACCTGTCATGGGCAGAAGCCCACATATCATAAGTAAGACTGTTTCTTATGCAGGAGCTGCAGGTTCAGACTGCAGTTCCAGATGTTTAGCACTTTAGGAACAAGCTCCTAAGACATGTTAGCATCCAGTGGAATCTTTATCCAAGGTGTGCTTGGTGGTTAACTTTGGTTACATACTCTTTCTACCTACCATAACCATCTGGATTAGAACGAGGAGTATAAAAGCTCTGTACACCACAGGTCTTGCAGAATGTGTGCTGGGCACAGTGTGTGTTGAAAGTGTACGTTGTCAAATTATCAGCACCCTAAGAAAATGAAAAGCAATGTAAATTTTCCACATAAATAGATAGTTACTTTCTCTCGGCCTGTAGCTAAGAAATGTGTAAGATTTAAAATACCACCTTTATGCCTTTACTTGAGATATAAGTTCTGCATTCAAGCTTCTTCCTGAACCCCTGTGCTTTGTAGATACACGTGTCCATCCCAGTCAAGCCTGAGCCTGACAAGAGCTCTAATGTCAGCTAACTAAATAAGATGCACTAACACAGACCAGACAACATAAAAATCAGCCATTTCCCCCAACCAGCCATAGATAAACTGGCTGCTACTTGTATCTTTGAATGTAACACTGAGTATAAAGTGCTCATGTTCATGGCCATGCTCTTAACCGTGTTCTTACTCTACCTTCAGCAGCTTGAAACGTGACGCTGGGACAATGAAGTGCCTGTTCTGTTTCTTTGTGCAAATGCTGCAACTGTAAAAGAAAAAGCAATGGACAAGTTGTAGCCCAGCAAGCAGATCTAGCATGGACCTCCTGACAGCAGAAATCCCACTGACATCTAAAAGGGCTCCTGGTTAGCATCACAGAGGTAAGCAGCAAAAGTGGACTCGTGATGTTGTAGTTTGAAGTGCATGTGGTTAGAGATGTAATGTTCACTTGAGAATCATAGAATGCTTTTGGTTGGAAGGGACCTTAAAGATCCAATCCCCCTGCCATGGGGAGGGACACCTTCCGCTACACCAGGTTGCTCAAGGCGCTGTGCAAGCTGGCCCTGAATAGTTCCAGAAGACCAAGAAAGGGATTGATGTGCTTTGAGCACACTGCACTCAGAGGAAACATAAAGTAGATGCCTGAGCACCTGTACTCACTACATCTGACATTGCCTGCATGAGACCTGAAGTCCTGCCCAAAGAAATGGCTATTGACTGGAAAAGCATACGAGCTTATAATTCATAGATAAGAACAGGAAAAAAAAAACCAAACCACAACTCACTTGCAGTTAAAAACATGCAAATCTGCTGAAGCCCAGACCTCAAAGCGGACAGCTCCGCAGTGACAGCCTCCCGTGTGTTTGACCAAACCTCTGTATTCACTGGAGAGAGAAACAAGAGAGGTTTTGTGATCGTAGTTCTGGGTTGGGATTTTTTTTTTTTTGGTCAAGAAAACAGTAAGGCCATAACTACATTATTCAGTTCTACTTTGAGCCATTGCAGAACACCAGAAAACGTATCCACTCAAATGTGGTTTAATAAATGTGTGAGAGTGAGGCAGAGAATGGCTTTTGTCCTCTGCAGCAATTGCTTTTCTGGTTTAATTAAAATAGTGAAAATGAAAGAAGATCAGCAGTTCAAGTACACTCTGCATGCAACATGGAACATACGCTCCCCTGACACGGTCCATGTTCACGTGCTGATCAAGGCGACAGCCTCAGCCGTGCACAATGGTACACAGAAATGAGACAGCCCTCCTTGGAACAGGGAACTGAATTTTCCCACAATTTTCCCACAGCTGCTCCAGCGCTGCTAATATTCCTCCATTTAAAAGCTGGAAAAAGCAGAAGCAAGTGGATTCTATGTATTTCAAATGCATTTTATTTTGTATTGTAACTGCAGAGGAACTTCGTGATCAAGGAATTTCTGAGCTTGTGCTTCTCCCTCTCGCCTTGGACGCCTCCATAGCAACGGGGCAGAATCACCGTGCTCGGTCAAATGCCAGATGAAAAGGAAAAACGTTTTTCTTTCAGATTTTTCACTCCCACGGATAGTTACCGATTACAGCCCAGTGACGATGTGCTGTTCTCTGGAAAGAGCGAGCACAGGAAATAGGTGGAGATTCAGAAACCGAGCCTCACAGATCCCGCACGATGCCCCCAAGGGCATTTTTGGTGGGAGAGCCCTAAACCACTGGAAGCTTTAGCATAAAAAGCCACTTTCTCCGCGCTGCGTGCAGGCAACACCCGCTCCACCCCCCCCCCCCAGTTCTCTGCAGCTCTCAAGAAGCCCACGTTCACTGCTGTGCAAATGCTGCCAAGAGGAGGCAGATCTAACGGAGGAAGGAGCCGCCGGACTGGGTGGCTCACCCTGCGGGAAGAGCCGCCCCGGCCCTGTACTCACTACGCGTCCAGCAGCAGCCGCGCCGCCTCCTCGCAGCTCAGCCGGTGCCGCTCCTGGAAGGCGGCCCAGCGCCCGCTCTGCGCCCCTAGATCGAAGGGGCCGGGAGCGGGGGGCTGCGCCTGCGCCCCGGGCCCAGCCGGGGGTCCGCCCGCCGCCTTCCCTCGGCCCCGGCGGCTCCCGCCCGCGGGGGAGGTGGCGGCAGCGCTGCCCCGCCGGGACCGCCGCGCGCTGCCGGCCGTGGCTCGCCCCATCCGCCGCCGAGCCCGCCTGCGTTGTGTTGCGCTGCGCCCGCCAGGGGGCGCCGCAACGTCGCGGCGTCGCGCAGCGGGATCGGGGGTGGCCCCGGGGGGCCCGGCCCGGCGCTCGCCGGTAACGGCGCGGCTGCGGAGGACGCCCCGGTGTCGGCACCGGCTCCGTCTGGCAGCTCTCACGGGGGGGGGGGGGGAGAGGGGGGTTTGCTCCCCCCCCGTGAACGGGCAAACCTGGGGACCCCGGAAAATGCACGCCCCGCGCGTTAAGCGGTTTGCCCCCCGGGAGAGCGGGGCGGCCTCTTCCCGGTACAGCCCGGCCTGATGGCAGAAGCGCCAGTTAGCCACAAGCATTAGCACGAGGCTTTTCCTTTAATTATAAACGGATGCTGCCTCAGGTATTCCTGGATGTCAGGGTGCTCTGCAGACCGGAGGTGCTGTTACAGAAGCACATCGTCGCACGTCTCTGCCATGCACCCACCCGCGCTGAGAAAGGAGATCGCCGCTGAACAGCACTGCAGGGTATCGAGACGCGCCTTCGGAAGTGTATTTGTCCTTCCCGAGGTCTGAGAGCACTATGGCAGCCTTGAGAAAAATGGCTTCTGACACAATTCCCACTAGACAAGTTTTCATAAATCCCGTTACTAAAGCCTTAGAAAGGAAAACAGTCAAGACTGCACATGCTTTTTCAATTTTTTTTTTTTTTCCTTAGGACAATGGGAAATTTGAGTTATAATAAAGGATTTCTAATTGCAGCAGGACTTGATGTCTTGCTTTTCTCAAGGGGAACAGGGAAAGATGTAAACGAGTGAGCTGACAGTCTGTTGTGGGGTAGAAGAGGCACCAAAGGGTCATGTCTCGGCCAGAAGTACAGCAAAGCAACTGGGCAGCGATGAAATGGCTATCGGCACTCTCTGGCCTGGAAAACAGCTTTAAAAACATGCGCCTGCTGTGTGTAGGCTGTCTCCTGAGATGGCCCATACCAGGATTTGCATAACAATCCTGTGGCTCAGCACCTCTCTTTTCTGACGATAGGAAAGGCCGCTGAGTTACAATTTCCTGTTATTCCTCATGTGAACTTCTGTACTGGTTACTCATCCTAATGGAACCATTTTAATACACCGTATGTGACAAATCCTGGCGCATGCCAGCATGTTTGATCTCTAGCTCCCGATCAGAGCCACTCCCAGACCTTTAGTCACACTAGATTTCATGTTAGTCACCGTATATTTTGGGAGGAAAAGTCACTGAGGTGAAACTGGAGCCCACGAACTGAAACAGTTCGGGGAACAGTTTGCAGCACGGATTCATTTGCCTTCAGGGCGGGGTACGGCCAGCAGCAGCTGTGCCTTTCAGCCGACATGCTATGTTCTTTTCTAAAAACAGTGAACTGCATTAAACTGAAAGCCAGAATGGATTTTAGAGCTTGTTAGCAATCAGTTCACACAAATGACCTCTTCCCTCTAAACCAGAGAGCACCTGTACACTCTGAAAGAGCAGTTCCAATGAGAAAACTGGACAGAGTATGCAGGCCATGTAGTATCTGCTAATCCCTCACTCTCCCCGACCCTCCACGATTAGTTTAGTGTATTTTAAATGTAGAAAGTGTTTTGAGAAGCTGAACTGTGTTCCTCAATGACGTTTCAGGATAAATAACTGGAAGACAAAAATGGAAGAATAAAATGCAAAATGTTTTGTTTCAGGAGACTACAGTAAAGAAACTCCTCTTTTCTTTTTCTTTTTTTTTTAATTTTCTTTTTTTTTTTCATATTTTATTACAAAGAACTCTTAAAGCTCCAAACTGAGTCTCACATAAATACCCAATTCAAGAGCTTCATAGTAGATCTCTGACTGATGATAAATTTCACTGGTATTGATTTGCAAGCCCTTGATTTCTGTGGTTGCATCCAGTATTGTCTGTACCTGGGCAGCAGGTGTTTCCCAGTGCCCAGAGAGTTAACAGTTTTTCCCGGTACATTGCTTCCAAACCTGATGCAATATTTGCCAGGCTTCAGCAGAAGCCAGCAGCTTGATGAAGAATGTTTTTGCTCTTAGGCTTCTGAGACAAAATGGAGAAGAATGATTCAGAAGGATGGATGGGATGGACAAGAGGAAAAGTCCAGTAAATCAGTTTGCTCTGATTGTGTAGGTGTTTTGTGATATTCGAAGTTCAACAGCTGATGTGTTTTAATGTTAAAGTACAAAGGCGTTTTTTCTGTGCCACCTCAGCTCTGCTTGTGTAACAATGACTCAGCTCTGCAGCGCCGGCGGGCAGCCCGCATTGAGATTCTGTCTGTAAAGGCATTTTCATCACAAAAACAGCACTGAAAGCAGCTATGTACTTGTGGGTTAAAGAGAATTAGGAACTGTGGGTGCTTTTCATCTGATATGCAGGGAACTAGAAGTCATGTACAGCTAACACCACACTTTAAAGAACTGAGGTAGTTAAAACTATATAGTTTGTGTGAGGGAGAAAAATGTCAATGCTTGGATTTTAGTCTTTCTGTTCTGGAAAGCGGCGTCTTTCTGGACATTGTCCTCACCATCAAGGGATCCAAGCTGGGTCTGAAAACAAAATGCAGGAGGTATCACATCTGGGCCATTGGATGAAGGCTGTTTAAGATGGCTTTGACAGTTTATTTTTACTCTGTGTTAGAGAGGTTCTGTTGAGACATATCAGTAATAATTAACAGCGTTTTAGGACTTACTTCTTCTTTCTGTTTTTTCAAGGTGCTTCTTTGCTATCCCACTGAAAAACCTCACCCCAGAGAGCACATGCTAAATGGGCTCAGGCGCAGCAGAGAGATTGTGAACAAAGAGATCTTCACTGCAGTGCAGCTTGGATCAGATCCAAAAGACTTGCAGGCAGGAGGCAGACTGAAAAGATTCAGACAAGTAATTTTTAGAATAGACCTAGTTATTCATTGTTGCTTTCACTGGCATAACCTGCAGACACCAACCTGTGATTTTAGGCCGATGGTGTCTGTATAAAGTGCTCTTTAGAAGTCTCCTTCCATCAGAAACATTGTCAATTGCCACATGTTCCTCTGGGTCATTTAGACCTTCAAAGAAAGATGTGCCCGAGCCTGTTTATGGTGGCTGCACAGATCTTAAAGCTGTATCCCATGTGTTACGCGAACTAAAAATATCCTTTAAACAAACAGGGAGGCAGAGCAGCATTGGTCATTTTCCTCTTTTTACTACATATCTAGATATATATTTGTTTTTCTTAAGCTTTCAGCTCCTGAAGTTGGTAGCTTACTAAAAACTTTAAGGTATTTTTAGCATAAGTCTTAAAAAACAAAACTCGGATAGTTGTCTTTTTTTGGTAATCTCATGATGTTACAGTCAAGCTCACAGTACTTTGAATCGTGACTCACTATTTTTGTAACCCTTGAGCTTGGCAACACAAGGACAAGCAGTAACATGCCACGGCTCTGTTTGTCTTGTGGCTGGAACTTCAGCCTTATTGCAGTGTTACAGGTTTGAGGAGAAAATATTTACCTCCAGAACTGTAAACAGGCAAATATAACTATCCTGTGTCATACACAGCGAGAGAGGCCTGAGGTAGGTACAAGGAAATACGATGAGATAGGAATATACATTGGGGTTTTTTTCATGTGGCAAGTAGCCCTGTTTTTATCTGAACAAAGGAACAGCGCTGGACTGGGTACACGCACTCCAGTCGCCTGACTGGCTGTCCCAAGTTAAACCCGGGTAACTGAAGATAAACAGATTGCTACATTTGACATTGCTCATGCAGAAATGATATGCTGTTGCTAGGGCATTAAGGGTACATAAAAAAAAACCCCAAAGCAGACAATCCACACGTGGCTTGTGTTCTAGAACGTACAGATTCATTGGAAACATTTATTTGACCCCAGATTCTTCTCTTCTGAAAGTAGGTTGCCCAATGACCTACTTCTGAAACCACTTGGAAAGAAATGTGTTCCCAACGGCAGGCCCTGTGCCCTGGCAAGGGCTGGAACCACCTGTGCAGTCAGGCCAGTCACAGGACACAGATTTCTGTTTTTCAGCTTCACATTTATTTATATACAGCCCACAGTCAGCTGCTTGATGATTCTTATTCACCAACAGCTACTGGAGGAAGAGTGGCATATAAGTTAAATACACATACTTTGTACAGTTTCCACACCATTTAAGAATAAACAAATCTCCTTTGTCTGTATCAGATTCAAGTAATAAAATATTTTCTAAAGAAATTCTGAAGTAAAGCTGAAATTTGGCAAAATGAAGTCACAAGGCCATCAACTCCAGCTTGGGAGATTGTTCTGTACACATAATGTGTGAAAATGAGACGGAATCTGGCCCACACTACAGAAACACTGCATGCTGACTTCCAAAAGAAGTACCTTTCAACTCGGTAATAAATATGAAGTGTGTAACATTCAGGGCATGGGTTTACTACACAGAAAAAGCCAAAGGGGTGGGAAAAGGGGTATTTATTTAAAGAAGCTCTCTGTATTCAGCCCACACCTCTCACCCCCCCAGAACAAAAGAAGTGGGCTCTGTACAGGCACGCAGCCGGCTATTGCAGATTAATAGTTAGGAGAATTAAATGAATCCAATCAGTGGAGGCTGCAAAATGCTAATGATGGCCTGTGTAGGGCACCTTCCTTGCCTGCAGGCCCTGGAGTTGTGTGCACAAAGCCTAATTCTTCTGTTTATCTCTTTTAACAGAGAGATAATTGGGGAAAATAATGAGGGTGGGGTTTTTTTCCCCCCTATGGAATTGATGAATTTAATCTGTAATTGTTTTTAAATATAGAGTCTGCATTCGATGTCAGCGTGTTGCTGCCTGTGCTTGACAGTCATTTCCCTGAAGAATGAATTTTTCAGGAGCCATCATTAACAAGGTATTTAAAGAACTACCCATGGCAGACTCATCTTGTTGGGACTTTATGCTGATCTGTTGATTGGAATACTTAAAGCAGAAACCAAAAAACAATAATGGGAGCAGATTACTCGAATGATTTATAAAAAGAACAAGGAATGGCCTCTCTGTTTTCTGGTTTAGACAGAAAAAAAAAAAAAGAGAGACAGAAATTTCTCCTCCATCTAGGGGAGACTGAAAAACAAAGTCACGCAGACTAAAATTCTTACTACAAATCAAACACGGGCCAGGTTTTAGATTAGCCCGTGGTTAATCTCCAGTTTAACAGACGTGGCCTTTCACATTTGTAAATACTCGTTACTTGTGGCCTTCCTCCCATGGTGCTGTTTGGCTGAGGGACACGGTTCCTGGAGCAGTGCCTGGGTTATTCAGCTCGCACAGGCCAGCCGTGGAGCAAACATTGAGTCACCCTGGCACCGGGCAAACAGCACGAACCTATTGGAAACACCGAGCAAAACCAGCAGCGTAAAGAAAACCCGGGATACTGCCAAATCTGCCTTTTGCCCTTAATTTATATTTCCGAATAATATTTCCAAGGTTGGTTATTGACATGGAGCTGTCTCTGAACTTTCCAGTTACTGATTTCCTCTCTTCCTGTTTCTACATTGTGAATAATTATTGTTGGGATGATTAATTTCCTTTTTACTGTAAACCAGGAGGTGCTAGCAGATACGAGCTTTGTTAGGAGAAATGAAAGCAAAGGGTTTTGTTGCTGGCTTGTTTTTCTTTTTTCGGTGGTTTTAGGGGTTTGTCTTTTTCTCGTTAAGAGGGAAATGAGTAGCTCTGTACTGAATCTTGCCATTCAACGTGTGCTCACGCTTTGTGAGTAGGTGACAGCAAGTTCATCTGGCCTCACTGAAGGAGCAAGCAGCAGATAAAACACTACCACATAAAACCCCTTTGGGATTTTGTGTACTCATATCACGTTATGAGTTAAGAGCCAGGGGGAAAGGTACGATGAGGCTTAATTAACACAAAGTACATTTCCACATCAGTTCAAAGAAGGGAGCTGCTCCATATCCCGATCAAAGCTTCCTGCTCTGGAGGCAAGTAAACAGCCATTTGAATTTCAAATGTCAGCATTTCATCAGTGGGGGTGTTTTGCAACTTCGCATTGAATAATTAGCTGGTCAGCTGGCTGAAAATGGCTCAAAGGGCTGCTCAGGAAATGGGCCGCATGACGGGGGCACTCGTGACATACCAGGAGTCACCGACACTTGCCACATTTCTAGCAGATTTTTCCAGCTTTTCTAACTCACTTCTGCTCTTCCCGGTTCTTCCTCGCAGCCACACAGGGCAGGACTAACCCTCCACAGTGTTCCAGGCTCTGCCACAGCCGCTTCCCCGCCCCAGGGCAGGGGGTCTGTCAGATGCACAGCGTAGGTCAACAAAGAGCTGCCTCCAAGGGCAACCTCCGGGGCGCTTTCCCCCCAGTTCGTGCCAAGCTCTGCCCTGACCGCTACCTGGAGCTAAGACGGGGGCTAAAAGAAGCCCCCCTCGCCCCGCTCCACAAGCCCCCCAGCCCCTCCCGCCCCGCCGGTCGGTGCGGCACCGCTACCGCGCATGCGGGCAGCCCCAGCCCCACCGAAATCTGCCCCTGCCAGGCGGCCCCCCCCTGGCAACAGCGCTGACCTCACCGCGCACCAATCAGCTCCGAGCAGCACCCGAATCTTCCAGAGCTTTCCTCGCAGCCGCCCCCCCCCCGCCCTTGTCTGTATTTCCTTCTGATCAACCAATCGCCACGCGCCGCTCTTAATCAATGAACCAATCAACGCTCGACTTTCCGGTATACTGTAACTGCCTCGTCGCCTTTTCCGTATCTACAGATTCATCCGCGCCCTCGGAATTTTCCAGATTTTTAAGGATCTGAGGCCCCAGCCTAAGGCTCCAGGACCTCTTTGTCTCCCTGGAGAGAGAGTGGGGAGGGAGAAAGGCGAGTATTGTTATAACAGTGGTCTTTTGCTTGGGACTACTTTGGGAGGTGGATGGACACGTCAGTGTTGGAGGGCGGGGCTTGTACGGCCAAGACCGCATAAATACGAGTGGGGCTGCGTCACACAGCAGATTACAGCCTTTGTGGAACAGCGAGGGAGCGGCTGCAGAGCAACGTTCAGGGCCGAGAGACGTGAGTTGAGCGGGGGGTGGGGGGGGGCGTGTGTAGGTAGAAGGGGAAGAAAATGTGACGCTTTTTCTGGTCAAGAGCATGTAGTGCTGCCGTGGGTGCCTCTCGGGCGGTATTTCTTGTTACGAGGAGGAAAGAATTTTCTGGGTTTCGGTGTATTTGGAATCGTGTATTTGAGAGGGGGGGTGGGGGTACGGGTGCGTGTAGAGAAACGGCTCTTTACGAGAGTAAGGAGGAGGTGTCGTGACGGTGAAAATGGCGGCGGCTGTGGCGGCCTTGCCCGGAAGCGGGTTGCTGAGTCACTGCCTGGGAGCAGCAGCGCTGCGCTTGCGAGTCGCTGCCAGCAGGTCCTGCAGCGGCTGGGCGGGAGGCTGCGGGGAGGGGGGGTGTGGACGGGACAGAGGGGAGCTGGGAGCCGGCTGGAGAGAGGCGATTTTGGGAATCCGTTCTAGGAATATAGCATAGGGGTGGGCCTCGAAAAGAGTACAGTGAATCGAGTCGGAGAAGGAAAAACACTTCAAGAACCATTGTTGTATTTTTGTTACTATTATTTATATAGTGTAAGCTAGGAGCGGTAATGTTATTTAGAAATCATTAAAGATTGTATTTCCCAACTTGACAAAGCTGAAATCTGTGTGTTTTGCAGTTCAACATGCAGATCTTTGTGAAGACCCTGACTGGGAAGACCATCACCCTCGAGGTTGAGCCCAGTGACACCATTGAGAATGTGAAGGCCAAGATCCAGGACAAGGAAGGCATTCCCCCAGACCAGCAGAGGCTGATCTTTGCTGGCAAGCAGCTGGAAGATGGACGCACCCTGTCTGACTA
>JANIJG010009404.1:14792-36055 GCA_024611175.1 Megaceryle torquata | reverse complement strand
GGAGCTGGGCATGTTTAGTTTGAGAAGAGGAGGCTGAGGGGGGACCTCATTGCCTTCTACAACTACCTGAAAGGAGGCTGTAGAGAGGTGGGGGTTGGCCTCTTCTCCTTAGCAGCTACTGACAGAACCAGAGGAAATGGTCTGAGGTTTCATCAGGGGAGGTTTAGGTTGGCTATTAGGAAGAAATTCTTTATAGAGAGGGTGGTGAGGCACTGGAACAGCTTTCCCAGGTGGCTGAGTCCCCATCCCTGGAGTCAATTATGAAACGGGTAGACCTGGTGCTTCAGGACATGCTCAGTGGCAGGCACGTAGGGGGTTATTCTATGTTCTTGAAGTCGTGTTTGACCAGGGTATTTAGGCGGTTTTTTGTTATGGGTATGGTTGGTGATCTAGGAGGTCCTTTCCAACCATGAATATTCTGTGAAAATGTCACAGAGCTCAATGCTTAGCTTGGTTACTCAGTCACTCAAAAACAAAGCAACAGTCTTCAAGCTTCTAAATATTTGTGGGGTTTCCCAAACACTTAGTTGATTTAATTTTAAATATATATAATTCATGTAATACCTAATTTAATATTTTTTATTGATATTTTTATATACATGAGTGCTATTACCTAGCTTTAGGTAGTGTAAGCTTTGTTGCACTTTGTACATTCTCTTATATATGAGAGTAACTGCAGTAGCTCACAGCATCTGATACAAATGTAATTTGCCACATTGACAGTGTTTAATTAATTATTCATTTTCAGTTCCCACAGTAAAAAAAAAAATAAATTCAACACCCTACAACCACAAATAAACTCTGTCTAAAAGCACCCCATCAAGCAGTGAGCAAATTCCTTGTCAAGAAAGGATTTGTGCCCCAAATAGGAGAGGAAATTCAAACGCCTCAAAGTTTCTAGCACAAGAGCACAGAGGTTGTCAATGGGAAATGAATTGTGTAAGTGTACAAAGGAGAGCCTGATCCAATTTTAACGAAGTTAAAAAGTGGTTTTGTGATTGTTAAATTGGAGGGCTCTGAAAAATAATGTTAAATTCTGGGTTGGATCCAGGACTGAGTAGTAAGAGAAATGTAATTACGTTAACTTTTTACATAAATCTTAAAAACATAATTCATTTTCAATAGACAACAGTGTACAAGCATTAAATTATCTTAGATAATCATCAGTTCTAGATCAAATTCATTAAATGCTTTTGGGAAGGACAGAGCTGAACTGATATTTTCTGAGATGTATCTGAATGCTGTTTGTTCATTTGGGGTTTCTTTCAGCAGTATTGACATGTTTTATATATGATATGTGTCTATGTTTTCATCTGTGTTGGCTCATTGATGATACAAAGATTTTTATTTATTTTTTTTAAGACCTAACCCTTTACATCTATCACAAATAGCTATTTTATGTGTGCTGTTTTCATTTTCCAACAGGTCTTCCTCTTGCTTTGCAGCTTCATAAAAATATATATTATATATGCCTTTTTTCACCTAGATGACACAGTATCTTTACATATATGACCGATGACATGTGTTCCGGTCCTGCATCAGTGAATTCACTTCAGTTGTGCTGTGAACATCCACAGAAGCAGACTGAGACATAACTTTGCATAATGACTTGTTTCTGGTAGCAATCAGGGAACTGCTGGGCTATGTCTGCTGTCAATCTGCTGCCATAAACAACTCTCTTCTCTCCTTTCCAGTGTTCACTCGAGAATGACTTTTTTCCCCAGTTTTTCCAGGTTACTCTTATGATTGTATCTTGTTAGCTGATGTAAGAAATGTTGCCTGCCAGCTTGAAAACTGCAGGAAACAGAGAGGCCTTTTATGGAAATGCTGACACAACTTTATCTATAGCTTAGCAGCATAAACCATCTGTTTCCAATAAGGTGGTTGCTATCTTTTCTTGTCAAACTTATCACTCTGAAAATATTTTTCTCTCTTCAATGCCTGTAACATACAGGAATGCAGTTACATGATAAGAGTGAGCTTTATAAAGGGGAGTTTTCCCTTTTGATACCATGCAATTAATATATCCATTTATGTATATCTCATTGCCAAAGGCAAAATGAGATCTTCCTTTTCATATTCTTCTGGTTCATCAGTTTTGGTTGTTCTTTAGGGATACAATGCAGTTGGACCACACTTAGACATGCATTTCTCTTTCTGCAGAGCTTAACATTGCTACACAGCCACTTGTTTAAAAAGGGCTGCAGCAGATGACTCTGCTGAAGGGTGATTGTAAACAGTGTGAGTCTATTGGTGATGAGCACCCTGCTCTAGTTGAGGATGTCTCTGTTCTCAGCAGGGGGTTGGACCAGATCACCTCTAGAGGTCCCTTCCAACCCAGACATTTCTGTGGTTCTATGATGCTGATCTAGTAACTTCAGTGCAGCTGTACCTGTTCACACAAACTGCGGTTGAGGTTCTGTATATTTTAGCCTGTGAAAATTTTTCTGGTTTTCCCTTTTCCTTATTTAACACAATTCTGTCCATTGTCTTTCTCACATGTAAAAGTCAGATTCATGACAATGGGTAGATGTTAGGAGACCATAAACCCTGAAGGATTTTTCTTTAAACTTTGAATAAGACCCTGATGAATAACAGTAGTGAAGAATTAATTCATATGGTGTTCTTTACTCAGTGATGAAGGCCTGCTAAAGGTATGCAAAAAGTCTCGTGGGTGGTCTCCCAAGGAGACGTGCATCGGTGTGTTATCAGTTCACTTTTAGATGACTGTTTTCTTTAAGGCAGAAGTTATGTTATTCTTGAAGACAGTTAGAAAGCTGCTCTTCAGTGCTGGCTGTTCATCGAGTATTTGGAAGATCTGGGCACAGCACACATGCATGATAGTTCTGCCTGGCATGAGATGGAGAGCTTGGTCTCACTGCACATATGACACAGTCTGTCTCATTGTTCATATCTGAACCTCTGCGTATGCGCACGTCAGTCGTGGGGGGGGGCTTATGCATTTTTGGTCCACTATGGGACACTCATCCCTGACAGCTTTGTCTGTCTTAAATAAGCACTGGTTTGAATCTTTAGTGACTGAAATAGTTACTCCTTATTCCCTGTAGAGCTTTTTTTACAACCCTTTAATGAATTTGATTCCAGGAAAAAGCCTGCTAACATCTTAGGATTAGTGATATTTTAAAAAATAATATAATGATGCCATATTTGGCCTTTTTTGCACAAATAATTGTTGGCAGTATCTGCATGAGGCCATATTAGCACGGGTCACTGGTGGAGAAGGAAGAAGTGAGGAAGAACACTGCAAAGATTACCTTTCTTCACTTACTGGGGATAAACTTAGCAATAGGATATTGTGTTCTGAAAATTATCACAAACCTCTAGTGCACTTTATGGATAGATGCTAGCTATGTCTAATCCTCTGGGTACTTTCCTGGAACAGAGTGAAAGATATCTATGTAAAAAACATTCTCATTGAGGTACTGAAAGTCAGACTCTTTAGCTGGTGTAAACTGGAGAAGATCAGTGTACTGACAGCTACTGATTTTTCAGAGCGGTGACTCTTTGAGTCAGATGAGAATACAACACTGTAGTTCCAGCCTTTTTCTTCAAGTGTGAGAATGTGAGTGCCTACCTTCGGTGATGCTCTTGATGACTGTAGTGTTCTGAAGGAGTCAGAAGATTAGAGTTCATTCAAAAGCTATGTTAGGTCTGAGGTGTGTAACATCGCTAACTGAATTTCAGTAGGTGGGTAGAACAAAACATGTTAATTTGCACATAGAAGTTCAAGTCTTGCTTTACACAGAAATAAGGGTAGTGATTCAAGTAATAAAGCCACCTCTTAAAGGACTTGAACATAACTATCTTAGAGGCTTTGAAGAACCAAGATCTCACAGTAGTGAGATCTTTATCGTAACAAGCATCAGACTTTACTGTTATACTTTGCTGAACTGGATTCCTATTCTAAACTGGTAGTTAAAAACTGGTAGAGGGTTATCTGTTCCTAAATGATTGAGTGGAAATTTACTTTTTTTTTTCATAATAGAATGAGATGTGCTGTTTCCATCTTGCTATGGAGTTACTCATTCTTGCAAAATTTTATTGGGCAGCTCTTGAATGGGAAATTTTAATGTTAAGGTATCATCTTGATGTAACACAAAGATCCATAAGGTGAAGTAAAGGAAAGATAGACATTTTCTTAGGTAAAGAATTTCAAAGGAGGAATTCTGGGTTTGGGGAAAGAAGATAAAATAAAAGAGTTTTGTGGTTCAGAAAATGAGATTATGTAGGGACATAAAAAGCTGGGAAAAGAAGGTGCTCTTTGAGAGAAAGTAAGACCTTGCAAGGCTCAGGTGAGCTTGTAATAAGGTGGAGTTTATCTGAACCAAGCAAAACATTATTTGAACTTCTCCAGGGATTCACTTAAATTTTGGAAATATGGTGAATGGAGTAGTATCATGTTTGTATGCTAGGTCTGAGGTTGTAGGGGAGGTTTAGATTGTGTATTAGGAAGAAATTCTTTACTGAGAGAGTGGTTGGGCAATGGAACGGGCTGCCCAGGGTGGTAGTGGAGTCACCAACCCTGGAGGTGTTTAAAAAACAAGTGGGTGTAGCAGTTGAGGGCATGGTCTAGTGGTTAGAGAGATGTTGGGATGAAGGTTGGACTTGATGATCCTAGAGGTCCTTTCCAACCATAATGATGCTTTGATTCTAATTCTATATATGCCAAGCTACTTCTTCAGTCACAGAATATTGCTTACATGCAAAACCTGTGATAATTCCCTATTCAAGTAAAGGCCACATGACACTGAAAATGGTCTTTAGGTCCTTTATGAAAAGTACTAAAATGTAAGGCTAAAAATGTACTTGGGCTGTTCTTTGTTGCTTGTATTGCAGTCTCAAATACTGTGTGAAAGATGTGATTGGTGCTGTGCTTCATGTAGCACAAATAGTATTTTCTAATCTCTTGTATTAGAGAGATGCTTTTGATCTTTTTTTGATCTTTTGATGCTGGTGGCTCTATACCCAAAGGCTTATCAGTCAATAGCACTGAAGACTTAAAAATAATAAAAATAAATAAGGCAGTAGTTTGGTTGGGTTGGTTTGCCTCTTTGGTTGGGTTGGTTTGCCTCTTTGGTTGGGTTGGTTTGCCTCTTTGGTTGGGTTGGTTTGCCTCTTTGGTTTTTTGGTTTTGTGGTGTGTGTGTGTTTGTTTGTTTTCCCCCAGCTGGGTATATACTACTAACATGTATTTTTGGAGATAGGTAAAGGACACACATTTTCACTGTTAAACTGAGTTGAAGGTGATGTGCAGGATTCCTGGCTCCCAGCTGGTGATTTTCACTTCAAAGACCAAACCAGGTTTGGTCACGTAAAAGCCCAAATGTAAGTTAGTGTTCCCCATGTTGTTTATGCAGATTTTTGAGTGCAATGGAAGATAGAGTACTACACCAGCAATGGGGTGTAGTCACATTAGAGTGCCCACACAACTTGAATTGTTCCTTAAGAACTGCCTCAAGTCTAGTATCTAAGTTGCATCCCTAAAGCAGGTATGCATCTCTCAACTCCACACAGATGTTCATTCTTTTACAAAAGGGAAAAATGTCTGTATTTTATGAATTTATATGCACCTGATTGCAGTTCCTCAGTCTGCTGTGAGAGTTAATTTGTGCAAGTATTCGTACAGCTTTACTTTGGATAAAAAATGTTCTTGTAACTTAGATGCTGCCTCCTTGAGCTTTTAAAGGCTCATATGAAAGAAACAAGAATAGGATAATATTAAAAAGATCTGAAAATGATAAAGAGTTTGGAAAGGAGGAACTAAGGGAAATAGAAAGTAGATTTCAAGTTCAAAGCAAACAGTCGCTGGAGGTGATGATGGCTGGTTTGTTTTAAACTGCACATCCCTGCTTGAATTTTAATTCATTCAAGACCTTTATAGTATAGACTGTTTGCCTGACAAAAGTTCATAATGCTTCATCCTTGTAGTATGGAAGGATATCCAGTGAATATGAGCAGGAGAGCCTGCAGGAAAACATTTCATTTCCTCTGTCCCAGAAACCATAATCCTGTAGGAGAGCTAAATAATGGCTGGTATGTATGTTTGGAAAGAGCATTTATCAATGTTGTGCATCTAAATGACAGGGTGGATAGGATTTCTTCTTTGTTGAGTCTTTTTTTTTTTTTTTTTTTCAAGTTAAGTATTTAACTTAATGAGAAGTTAAACACTTGGGCATGAGATGCACCTAAGTCGCTGTCTCTTCGTCATGCACATTAGATTACACTTAAAACTAGGCTGCTGATTTAAAAGCTTCATCCCTGATGCTGTGCAGCCTGAGGGCTGCCAAAGCCTGTTCCATGTCAGCTTGAAACCAGAAGTTGCTGACTGAGTTGTCTGAAGTGTGGTAAAGGTGGTGGTAGCAGAAAAGAAACCAAGGTTTTGTTCCTGGAATTTTTGCAGACTTGTTACTTACCATTCTTCTTCTTTTTTTTTTTTTTAATTTCTCAGAGGCCTGGAGTTTCAGCAAATGAACAGCTTTGCTGTACAAACAGCATATTATGAATATAGCTTTCCAGCCATACCTTCCTACTCCACCCAAACACTGGGTAGTTTTAGCTTCTGTTTGAAATGCTGGGCCTGTTGGAATGCACGGATTTTCAATTATGGAATTGAATTTTCTTACTAATTACAAATCTTTATTTTTAGTTGAAAAAGAGGGTGATATTAACCAGCAAGGATGCGTTTAGGGAATTACATGAGTCCACTTTGCAAACCACAATGTAGAAAGGCTTTGTGGAAAAGGCAATGTGTAATGACAGGTTTCTGTTGAACTTTGATGTGTATCCTCAAAGAATGAGGATGTTTGGGCAGCAGCGTGTTTCTCTTAGATGTAATAAGAAAAGACCCACATGCATTTTGTCTGGCTTCAAAGGAGCTAAATCTTACAAAAAAAAGGAAGACAAACCAGTTGTTTTGCAGTGCATGGGTAGACTGAGTATTATAGTGTATGTGAAACTGGAACAGTGGAATTTGGATGGATGGGTGCAGGGAAGAGAAGGTTAGACTGCAGTTAGGGGCAATCTATTTAATGAATTTTCTCTTTGCCAATGAACTGGTTAAACCTGATTGCCTCTTACAATGAGAGAATTGGCTTAGTGCACAAAGGAATAACAGTGGATGCTGTTTACCTCTAGTTTAGCAAGGCTTTTGATCCCATCTTCCATAACATCCATAGGCACATTGGGGAAGTTTTCAGTCCCATATTCAGTATGGAACTGAATGGGTGGACAGCAAGGTGAATGAAAACCTGGTGGAGCTATTGAGTTCAAAGAGAAATGGTTGGCATTTCAGAGTCTGGCCGGTGGCTAGATAATGGTGACATTTCTTATGGATCAGTCCTGGGACCATCAAGAAATGGTTATTTCAGAACCTGTCTGATACAGTGCAATCTCAGCTTGCGTGGCTAGTTGCTTGGGCAGTCAGTTCCTAGCTGTCTGGACAACCACGATGGGGTCTTATGAATCACTGGTAAATTTACGACAGGAATCCAAATGCCCTATGAGTGGAAATTGTGTCTCGCTGATACTGGCCCAGGAAGCAACCGAGAGAATTTTCTTCACAGCCAAAATGCATGATTTTTTACTGATGCATAGCAGTGCCAGACTGGATTTTGGAAAGACCAAAATTCATGGATTCCAGAACAGTAAGCCAAAGTAGACCGTAGAAGCTTATTAAATTTTCAGTGTAATCTTGCTGGTTTAGACTTGGGTTTAAATACATTATGCACAGTTCCTTATGTCCTGCTAAGATTTGCTTTAAGTTGCAGTGGCAGCAGGTTGGGCAGAATTCCCACCATTGGAGAATGTTTGCTTCCAGAATGAAGCCCCTTCCATTTTAGGAAATGTGCTAATTGCAGTTTTAATTCTGTTTTAATTTTAAAGACAATGCCTGTATTGCTGAACTTGCAAACATTCAGCAGTGGTTTGCCCAGGCCCCGTTCTGCCTCCGCTGACTGAAATGCTCTTGTTTCATGCTCTCTTTGTAAGCTGCTTGCCAAAAGAATCTTCTGGTTTTGTGGGACCAGCCTGTCTTCATGCAAATGGAAGTGATTCTGCTTAAAAGTGTTATCCCAGAGTCAAGAATGTGCTTTAACACTTCACTTAGAAAAACAAATGATCTCTGTTGCATCAAGCCCCTTCTGAAAGAATAAAACATAATTTGCATAAATCTTCTTAGGCTTCTTCACTGAGTCAGGAAGGAAACTGTGGTACAGGTGGCTACAGATGAACTGTAACTACCTTGCCTGATAAAGTCTAAGGAGGGCATTTGCGGCCGCGTGGGTTCCCAAGGAGACCAGGCACCCTGCTACAGACTTCAGCTTTTGATTGATTTGCTCCAACCACTGAAATCTGTGACGGTGTTTTCTCAGGCGTGCTCTAAGTGCCTCCCCGCTAGAATTTTTGTGCCGTTTTAGACATTTGGAAGTAATTTTGTTTCCCACTCTATGCTTGAGGCTTCACTGCCGTCATCTGAGGGTAGTCATCTAAGCACTGATGGCAGATCAGGCTCTTCAAACTCCTTCACTCTCTTTTCCTGCAGGCATCAAACAATGTTTCCAGCCCTCTTACTTGTGAACCAAGGTAAAAACAGAGAAAAGCAAAGTTAAAACATGTTTACATCTTACCTTATTCATGGGATAACTCTAGCGAGTTAAAGTGCTTTTGAAGAATGCAGGTCCAAGACTGTAAAGTAAGCAAGGGAGAAGGACCAGCCTGACCAATCTTTCAGCAGTGTTGCTGTTGCACAGTTTCCTGCCCTGTCTGTAGCATAAGATGGGGTGTTTAGAAGGATCCAGTCTTGTCCAGTAGCTCAGGAACAGTGAGCTTAATATGCAGATACAACATCATCAGATGCTTTTAGGGAATTGAACAGTATAATAAACATTGGATAGTGCTGTGGGAGCAGCAAGAGGAATCCTTTTTACTGGAAGGGATCCCAGTATATTCTGCCTTCGTAGCCAGCATGTGTTGAATCTTGTAATAAAAACATTGTTCTTGATTGTTCTGTGTTGGAAATTATCCATAAGAAGGCAAGCAAAACTCATGTTGACACTGAGGGAGACATAACTACGTGAACTTGCACGTTGGAGAAATAGACTACCAACCCCAGTGTTGGGTAGCATTGTTTCCACCCAGTGAAGGAAACAATGGAGAAACAGTTGTATACTTTGGATGTTAATTTAGAATTCATTCAGAGGAGTCTTATGGTATCCTATAATGTTTCCTTTTCAATTTTCCCTGTTCAGCCAAAGCTGGAATCACAGTGCTGAGTGGAAAGCAGAATTATTTATTTGGGCACAATTTTCTAGAAGAGACAAAACCCATTGTCCAGATCACACTCAGGGAACCTTTTTTACCTGGGAGATTGCCTCTTCTCCTGAGTCAGGGTAGCTGTGGCTTTCTGCCTCTAGACTGTTTTTTGAAGCTTGGAGGTTGGATTTTCTTGGTTGATGAATCTCGCGTCCCCTTAGTACGAACCAGAAGCAACTGGCCAGTTGCAAAGTCTGTGTCTTTAGTCAGGCCTTGGTTAAATGCTACACAATTTCCAAAGTTAATTATGTCTCTGCTTGGGAGCTGACTTGCACCTTGATACTTAGCAGTATTTACTCATACTTCACATTATTTGCGTATTCTGCAGGAAAAACAGTCGAGTCTGTAATTTTGCAGTCCTGAAATACATGTTTTAAAATTACCTACATGATTTAGGAGAACACCCTCCGACTTTTCTACTTCTGAAACAAGGCACAAAGGGTTGCAGCTCTTTGCCTAGAGGGTTGACCCCCTCAATCACATTGAAAACCCATTTGGAATTAAGACTGTTAAACATCTTTTAATCTCTGGTATGCTTTTAAAAACATTTGTTGTCAATTTTGCTAATTATCCCCTAGTATTTTTAAAGCAGGAATTCTGAAGGATGGATTAAAGAAACCCAACCTCATTTCCAAAGAAACAATTCTGATGAAGCCTGTTTTTCTACAGGTTTGTGGTTTAGGTGGTGTGCCTGTGTGCATTCCCAAAAGTACAGTGAAAGGGATTTGTTATTATCCACTTGTTTTACAAGGGAACCTTGGTGAGGCACTGGTTTGAAACCCCCTTTTCTTCCTGACTCTGTGTTTACAGAATTTGGAGGAGCACAGTTATCTTAGTGACCTGGTCTCTCACAAGGTCTCAGTCAAATCTGTCTGAAATCAGCAACTGGAATCAAATGGGCCTGGGGACACAGATAGCACAGTAGGATTGCATAAGATGAATTCCCTTAAGAGGCTATAGGAGAAATGCAAAATGAAATGTTCACCTGGACCTTCAGCTGCCATAAAGCAACAGACGGAGCCAAAGAGTTTGAGGAAGTAATCTTATTTTAGACCAACGAGTGTCTCTGCTAGTTATTCTTTTAGACAGTCCCGTAATGAAACAATCACTGCATGATACTCTTGATGAATGTGTCGTTCATTGCTTATTCTCTTGGCTATGCAGGGAAACTTAAACTGAATTTGAAGCCACAGAGAGAATGCTGATCTTCTCTAGCTCTGAGTGAATTAACCCTGTATTGCAGACCTTGATAGTGGTTGGCGTTCCCAAAATGACGATGAGGTTGTTGTATTTACATGCATTGTTGTACTGCAGCCTTTGTTTAAAGTTCACAGAGATGTATGGTGTATCCCGAATGGAAACGTTTGAATGCAAATTTGATTTTGGTTTGACAGTCAAATATTTCATTTTAAGTGAATTGTGAATTAGTTCAGTCTGTTGCTGGGAAGGGATTCCAGGTTCATCCTCATGTATGTAACTGTAAAGCACTTATGTGAACTGTGTGTGTTAAGCATTATTAACAAGAATTGTTTCTGTGCAACAAATGCAAAATAGGTTTTGTATTTATCAGCACTCCTGAAAAGTATCTGATTTTCAAAATAATTGGTGTTTATATTATAATTTGCATGGCACAGTAATTTGGATAATGCTTTATTTATCACCACTCAAAAAAAAAAAAAGTTATGAATAGATAAACAAAACAGGCAGTCTGATTTTTACTGGAGTAAATGAGAGGGTTTTTTTTCATTGATTTAATGGGAACTGGATCAAGCCCCACATCATTGTTGCAAAAGGCTGACAAGCAAAGATTATTAACACCAGGCTCCTCTTGTCCCTCACTTGGCAGTCTGTACACATGCACAACAGTACATCTGCAAAATGGTTGTTAGCACACATCATCTTTCACTTTGATTTACTTCTGCACCTCTGCTTTGTGAGTCAGCAGGATTAAATTTTGTAATTCATAACTTGAAACTCAACTTCTCAGATTTGAGAGATATTTTTTTTTTAAACTTAAACACTGCAAGGAAAAATCGGACCTTTAGGATGACAGATACAGGAAGCCTCCCTGTGTGTAGTAAACTAATTTTTTTCTCACTTTTTTTTTTTTCTTCCTTAATCTTTTTGCTCAAGACACTATGTTCCTCCACCCTTCTCATATTATGGTGTTATTTTCCTTCTTTCTTTCTTTTTGTTCCACCTGGTTCCATGCCCAGGCCTCATTTACCTTCACATAAAAGAAGGAAACCAGAAGTCAATGAAAAAAGCTGGAGTACAATAATGAGGAGCAGTTTTAAACAGCAAACCAGGCAGCAGTGACTTTCCAGGTGTTACTTTCACAATTATGTACATCTGGCAGTGCAAGATCGAAATTATTTCATATGCAGACTCTTAAAACACTGTTGTTGGCTTGTTGAGGAGTGGTATTAACCTTAAGAGAAATTTACTTGAAAGGAAAACAAGCTCCGCATAAAATGCCCCAAGCAGGGTGTGCCTTGCATGCCTTAACTGCAAGAAGTGCTTTGACACTTGCTCGTGATGACGATGGGCTTTGACAGCCATCTAGTGGCCCGTAATTAGTAGAATTTCAGTCTTCTGACAAACTGTGCCTTGCATGATGTGATTTTTACTTCCAGAGTATTGATGCACAGTCTCCGAGTATGATGATTTAGTATCTTAGCTGTAACTGACTGTTTGACTTCTGATCAAATAGTTTTCTAAAGCAAACCCAATTCTCCAACAGATTGAGAGCAGCAAAATAATTGCACTGTACTTAACTGTGCTTTTCATTGACATCTTTCACACAGGCTGTTTGTGCAAAGCTCATGAATGATGGAGTCTGTAAATATATCGTAGGTTATTTCTACCTTCAATGGATTTGCAACCCTGTAGATTTCCTAGCTGGCTTCAATACCAGAGTTGTACTTTTTGTTGGTAAGAAGGGAATCGGTTTTTGGGCTAGAAGATACTCTTGCCACATTAAGAATTTCCAAAGCTACTTCTCAAGCTGTTCAGCACCTTGTGTTACGACTGCAGAAGTAGAAAGAATATGTGACATAAAGTCTGTGAATCGGTCTTTGTAATTATAAAAAACTTTCAGAATTCCAAACCGGGCAGGATATGGTGGAACAATACAATTTGCTGCCTTTCCTGGTCTGGCTGTACATGGATAACATACCTGCTGTTCAGGCTTGAGAGTAAAACAGCAAAATGTGCTTGTGGGATGAGTTGGTTTTGAAATAGCTGCTCTTTCAGGTTGCTCTCTTAGTGCAATCCAATCACAGCAGAAAGGAAAAGTAGAAGCACCAAATGTAATCAAAATATTTAAAATTAGAAATGGGGGCTTGGGCAGTATTGTGGGGTGAGATTTTTTTTTTTTTAATTTTTTTTTTATTATCTGCATATCTGCAATCTGATAAGAAAACAGACTTTTCAGTACCCTTGTAAAAGTTGGTCTGTGCTTTTTTCCTCTGCCTTTGCGTCTTTCGGAGCCGCTGAGCTGGACCCAGGCAGAAGCTAGTTACCATCTGGCTCCTCACTGATTTGCCAAAGCAGTTGCTATGTGGTTTATTTGAAGTTATGACAGAATGCTGACTTCGGGTTCAGTAACTTAGAAACTTCATTTATGAAAACTTCTGCTCTTCTGAACAGCACAATGAGTACTGTGGGTGATAAATTAAGACATAGACCATATGCCAGACATCTGGGGGGGAAAGGCTAAATATGTCAGACAGCACGTTACATCATATGCACAAAGGAGAAGTGAGAGGAGTGGTTTCCAAAATATCATCTGCACTTTGGAAAATGATTCTCACAGTATCATAAATGGACTGTGCAGCACACTTGGTTGATGTCTTTACTTCACACTGAAAACATTTCCTCTGGAGCTTCTGCAGCACCCCTTCGAGTCATTTTGTCAACTGGTGGGATAAACTGATGGAAGAGGTGAAGTGACCTGGTATAAATTTGGATTTCCATTTCTGTTAGAAAGCTGTGGAAGTTCATGATGGCAGGCAACAGTTAATGACACATCTGCTCCGTTTCTCTGAGCTTTGACATTGACGGAGTAACTGGACTGAAGGCTTGAAGATGAAATTCCAAATCTGTTAATATTTATTACTTTGTGATTTTTCTGTGTACATCTGGTTTAAATTAGGACAGAGAAGCATAGAACAGTGAAACAGCTTAGAGCTGTTAATGTCTACACTAGTAACAGGTTTTCTTAAAAACTGTGACAAGTGGGATGTGTCAGATATATATATATATAAAAAATCACTCCTGTTGTCAGTCCCTGTATTAGTGAGAAGTTAGGGCTCTCTGGAAATTTTCAGATGAAGAATTTAACTGGATTGTCCGGTTTCAATGACATTTTTGATAGGAAGGTTTCTGTGGTCAGATGGATCTCCCACCCCAGTAAGATTACTTCTCCACAGCATTTCAGGGGTCAGGTGAATTATTTTGGGCTGTGTGCGACAGCTTTGCTGTGTGTGAGTCAGAGGAGGGAGTTGTCGCGTTGGGGTTCTTGGTTTGCAGGTTTGTGACCTGTTGTCTAGGAAAAGCCAGGAGACAGGTTTTTTAGGCACTTATGTCCCTTTAGAGGATGAAATATTCATTGGGTCAAGGTGAAAAAGATGTGGGGTTTTTTGTTTGGTTGGTTGGGGTTTTGTTTGTTTGTTTTTGTGGGGTTTTTTTTCTGATAGGACATTCTGTAAAATGTTCTTTATGTGATTTTGTAATTCTTTGTCAGATATATTTTATGTTTAGGGAGAGATACTGAGGTATACTCACTTCATTATTAATGTAAAATCCAGATATTTGGTGCATTTGCCTACAGAGTAGGAAGGAAACAAAGACATAGACTTAAGCATGGATAGAACAGTACCTAAACAGATGGTTATGTGCCCTTAAATGCTGCCATCAGTCAAATGGGGAAATGTTTCATATTTCTGAGGTATAAATTCAACCCATAGAAATTGTTCTGCACTGGTGACAGTAGATTGGTTGGAAAGGAGACAGCAAAAACTATTGGAGGGATTTCTAAATAATTGGTAAGAAATTAGTTCTAAATTAGAATTCAAGGAAAAGAAAGAAAACCTTCTGTAAAGGAAGTGGATTAGGTTAAAAATCATGAATGTAACTAAAATAGAATGACCTCCATAAAAAAGTGTGAATATGTAGATAGATAGGACATGTGCATATAGTCAGTGCTCTTGCAGTTACAAAGAGCAGCCATGTGGCAGGAGTTCCTCGATGCAGAGTTAGTACCCCATTGAGCAGAATGATACCCAGAGACTCATGAGGCAATTTTCATTTGATGCTGTGGTGGATCTGTGCACTCCATGATGTCTAGTTTACTTTTTTTCTGAGCAAGAAATGAGGTGGTAATACAAGAAAGATGTTTATGATGACTGATATTTAAAAGTCATTGATATCAACGTCAGCTTTGTTGTTGGACTGTTTTCTTTGTGTACATGATGCTGCTTTTTATCTCAAGATGTGCTCTTTCCTTCTTGCTTCTTTGATTTCACGGTTGGAAAATGTATTGTATATTCTTTGTCCTATCCCAGGAGAAGATGCTGAAGAAATAGCCTGCACTCAGAATGGCCAGATGTACCTGAACAGGGATATTTGGAAGCCCTCACCATGCCAAATTTGCGTCTGTGACAATGGAGCTATTCTTTGTGATGAAATTCAGTGCCAAGATATGCTGGAGTGTGAGAACCCTCAGGTGCCCCCAGGAGAGTGCTGTCCTGTGTGTCCTCATACAACACGTGATTTCGATGCCACCATTGGTAAGATTGCTTTCCAGCTTGCTTTTTTTGAAAGGAGAGACAGCATAAAGAACTAGGAACCTCATGATGCTGAAATTTCTAATACTATTTCCATGGTGAAAGTTTAAACACAGTAGGTACTTGGCAGTTATCTTCCATCTTGGCTTGTGGCTGAGCTCGCTCTGGAAATATTTTTCTTCTCACTAAGAATCTAATATAAGCCTAAATGGCTTTATAACTAAAAGGTTGATCTGAATTCTGTCTTATATTTCAAGGAGGTTGAATTCTTTTTGTCGTTCATCTGGAACTGTGAGATATATATTAAGATAAACAAAAACATACTAAGATAAATATTTATTTTAGATGTGTATATAATAAATATGTGCATGCTTTAATAAAATGCTCAGGTTGAAGTCCCTCCAATAGATGAATAAATGTAAAAAACTATATGTAAACAGTAGAATGTAAACAGTTTAAAGTGTTTCCCCGAAGTGGGAACGCAGACACGTGATCCTTTTGTGAGACATAAAAAAATATTTGCATGAAGTATTATTAACTCTCTGTTTACATACTTTCTGTTCCATACCTTAAGTATTTTCCAGTCCATTTCTTATTCCTGAAGAGATGTGGATGACGCAATCCCCTCAATTTCACTAAAAGAAAATCTCTTAATTTGCAGTTAATGCTTATTAATACTGTGTATGCAATTATTTGAACTACATTCTATATAGAACAATTAAAGCAATTTCTTCAGGAGATATAACTGTTAATTGCCCTAATATAGAACAAAGCAGTGATAAAGAGCATTAGGGACCCGCGTAACTGAGCGATGGAGCGAGATGTGGCAAGAGTTAATAAACAGATGGTGCATTCTGCTGTATTTTGGGAGGCATCAGGCCACCAAGGTGCACCCAGCAAATGTTAAAGCAGTGTGGATACATTCCAGAACTCCTTACTGATGTTCAAAGCATTATCCAAATATTCCTCTGAAGGAGGTTTGTGGATACGGGTGTGGCTATATGTCTCTGAATGCAGGCACATGATATTGTCGGTACGTTTCAAACAAGAAGAGCTCAAAGATCCCTTAGTCAGCTCTGTCTTTTGAAAAATGCCGTGTAATATGTTGTGGATCCATCAGCATTGCTTGTGTTGAAGTCAGTAAGAATGCTTGCTTTGACTTCTCTGTCAGTTATTTGGCCAGCTTCTGAAAATTCCCCACAAGATATTCTGCTTTCCTAAAGTGCTTTTTCTTATTCTGTGCTATGCTGAAAAGGATTGAGAATCAGGGGACAGCACTGCAAACTGTTCTGATTCCTCACACCTGAACACGGGAGTATGCATGGTCTTGGGAACTTCTGCAGCTCCCTGTGGGCCAAACACCATCTTCTGTGCATCCAGGGTTGAGGATGGCTTGCTCTAGCTGCAACACTTAACTCTTACAGTGGTCTGTCTTTCAGACTATGAACAATAATTTCCTCTCTTTTCTGCTTTTGTCTTTTTTTAATAGGTAGAGGAAGAAAGGTAAGATTTCCTTTTTTTTTTTTTTTTTTTTTTTAAAAACATATTATAACTGTTGCAAAAATCTCTAGCATCTCCTTGGAACAATTCACAGAAATTAAATATATGATTTGTTAAAAGCAATTCTTTCCTCTTGGTATTCCTCAGTGTCTAGGGAGATTGCAGTCCACATGGAAAAAATACTGGAATGCAGGCAAAAATCCTGGTCTTAATATAGAGAATCCCCTGGCCAAAAGTCCCTCCTGTCTACGTCAAAGGAATTCCATTTTTAGTAGTTTGATCATTTCATCTCTAGCAGTGCCACAGAATGGCACAAAGAGGTCATTAGAAGCCAAACTGTTAAAACCTGCAGCTTGTTTTTTTGCTAAGAGTTAGATGCCCATTGTGAAGTAGGTAGCACTGGGACCACGTGTTCTTGCACGGAGCCTTGGCTTTGTGGGCAGCATCTCTCATAGGAGGCAATTAAAGATAAGATCTACTCTTACAAAAGAAATGAAAATATGTTCTGATAAAGGAGCTTCTAAGATACTAAGTAGTTCCAAGAAAGAATTTAAATAATTTTAAGGTGATCAAGTGTATACACTCACTAGAACAGACTAGCTCTCCATGCAGAGGTAGCTTATGGAAGTAAATGGACTGTACCCATCTTATTTCTACTTGATAAACAAGTCATAACATTTTTTTATCTTTAAAAAAAGCCCCCATTTTCTTTTCTTTAATGCACTGGTTACCACCAAGAGGTCTAAACCCAGTTATTTTATATAACCTATAATCATTGTCATCACATTCAGTTCAAAGAAAAGTCAACTGGCAGATGCTGTGTCCTTCACTCTAAAACTGTGTGGTACCATTTTGCATTGTGTCCCTACACTGCAGGTGGTCATGAAGATTTTCTTATGTCAACAGACATAATGATATGAGTTTTAGTTTAGTAAAATGAAGAAATGGAATCTGAATGGTGCTCTCTGCTCTGCATTTCATATGAACCAATTCATCAAACACAAATGTTTCTAGTACTTAAATATCATAGTAATTTTATAGTTTGACTCTTCTTTCAGACAGTATGTTATGCAGTTGGAGAAACTTTAACTTATAGCCTTCATTTAATCAGTTCCCATAGTCGTTAAAGATAAGATGGAATAGCTATCACAGATACTTTAGTCTCAGTTGTGTAATTACTCTGAGCATCTGTCACAGGCACAGGAATGGTATTGGTGAAACTGGTACTGTGAATTGTACTTGTTTTTCTGACAGGTTACATTTTTGTGCCTTCTTCCTACAGGGACAAAAAGGAGAACCTGGAATAGTGCCACCTGTAAGTCCATTATTTTTTCATTTATCAGGACATGCAAGTATTGTACCTTTTAGTACTTTAAAGGAAAATTGCAGTAATTGAGGAAATAAACCAGAAATGGGCAGCCTAGAAATGAAAGAAGTGGAATTTATTGCCCTGTTCCACATACATAACATTAGAAATTCCAGTCGATTGCATTCTGAGAAAAGTCTGTCATAATATTTATTTTTATAGTTAGTTGTAGATGTATAATGGTAAATTATTGCTTGGAAATGGTAGAGACACTTGAGAAAACTGGTGACATAAATTGTCACTTTCCATCTTTATTATCCCTTTCTGTCATGAAGGCAAATTAAAGAATTGATAAATGGAGATTAAATCACTGTAATTCACTTATTTAATCTTTTCTAGAATAGCAGTGATTTTGTTCATTTTTGCTTATAAAAGGACTCCAAACTGGAAAGAAAACCAGTGGAATTATTTTTATTTCTCCTCCCCAAGAGCCTTAGCATTTGCCTGATATTTTTATTTTCTCTCTTGCTATTTACTTGTCAATAACTATTTTTCTGTAGGGTAGTTGTGACAAATGTAGCCATAATTTGGTGAGGTAAATTTTGTCTTCTTTAGGTTTCAGGAATACGAGGCCGCCCAGGACCAGCTGTGAGTATTTTTTGATCTTCTCTTTCTCTGATGATAGCATTTTCCACTTCCTGATGATTGTGTTTTGTATTGTGAGGATGTTGTAAAGGAGGACTATTCTGGGCCTGTATTGTCTTCAGAACTGCTGGATTTGAGGAGGCAACAAGATTATGGGGATTTTTCCAGTAGTTTCAGGTCAGCCCATGACCTAAGTGGGTGCATAGGTACTGGTACATACTTGCCTGAGGACCTTTGTGGATGGTCGATGCTGGGGAGTGTTTTTCCAGCAGGGATCTAGCAGGAGCAGAAGGAGATGCAATGTGCTTCCTGACTGTGGCAAAGCAAAGATCCATTCTGGACTAGCAAGAAGGGTGTCTCAAACCTTTACATCTCTGTGTTAAGAGCCTCCAGCATGCAGAAAACCTTTGCTAAATTAAATTGTGGAGCACCTCAGAGATTAAATGATTTTGTAGATCTCTGCATCCTGGTTCTACTCCCTTCAGACAATGTACAATTGAGAAGAAATATCAAATACTTGCTGATTGCAGCTGTTTTACTTATGATAGTGTGAAAAAAAACCAAGCCACACCACAAATAAATTTTGAAATAAGCATTGTGTTTCATATTTCCAGAGCTATATTAATTGTTAGCTAGTTTAAAAGATACTTCATAATTTTAATCTTTCTTTTAGGGACCTCCAGGCTCACAGGGACCACGAGGAGAGCGAGGACCAAAAGGAAGACCTGTAAGTTATGAAATATTTCAGCAATAAATACTTGACTAACCTCAACAGGTTAGATGGCTTTAAACTGTCTCCATGTCTCCTAGAATTCTAGAACTTTCCTCATATTTTCCAAGAATCAGGAAAAACCAAAAACATTTACATTTTGCCATTCCCTGGGTAGGTTGAAACTTGAATGTTTTGAGATAACTGACAGAGGTTTAACAGTATTTACAGTTAAATGCACTGCTGGTTACTGCTGTGCATCAGAAGCAGTGTGAGCCACATGCTGTGGCTCAGAGTGTTTCAGAAAAGGCAAAGCTCAAGAAATTAGCAGGAGTTAATATGTGTTGGTGTGCTGGTGAAAATAATCAAGATTGCTCAGTGGAAAGAACTATTTCATAAGGGAATTTTTGTGTCTGAATGTGGAGAACCACAGAAATGCCAAAAGGGAGTGCTAAAAATACCAAAGAAGGCGCTTTCCTGTTGAAAAAGGTAGGTCAAAGAGCAGAAGCTGCTAAAAGCAGATTTTTAAGGAATTTTATTGTTGTAATTTCTTTGTGAGTATTTTCCTGTCCCTCGGGAGAAAGCAAGCCAATACTCAGCTTAGGTATAGGCCTAAAAGTGACTCCTTTGTGCTGTTCCCCAGTTTGCACCTGTTGTCCAGAGATGGGAATGACACTTCTCCTAAAGAAGTAGGCATGTGTAGTTATGGAATAGGCATGTGTTTTCTTTGAGAGGGTGGCCAAGCCACTGCTGCTCTCTAGATCACCGTAAGATGTTTGTCTGATGAATATCAAGATGCATGAAAGAATTCTGGGAGTAATTGTGAAATCTTGTGGTGTGCAGAGTAATATTGACTGTGTTTATAGAGTCATCTGAAGTGCTTTGCTAACAGGCAACATTAGTGATGAGGTGCTGAATAATTACTGAATTCTATGGCATGATTCTCCTGTAGGTCCTTACAGAGTAGTGGCTAGAAGCACCTAAAATACCAAAAAGCTACAAACACTTTTGAGTTCCTTTGACTCAAGGTTATGATTTTGATTTCAAGGAAGATCAAGATAATAGGAACCAGTCATCTTCTTTGACAATGTTATGTCAAAGGTTCTGGGGAGCTCTGTGTACGTCAGAGTGTAGGTCTGAGACCAAGGACCATTTCTTTCATTATGGAGCGACTGAGAGTGCAAAATTTTTTATTTATACTCCTGGAAAAAAAGAAAAAAGTTAGCTTGCACCTGCACTTTATATTGTGAAAACTTCTCTGCACATTGTTTGCAGTTCGTTTAAAATACGTCATGAAGCAGGTAACCCTGTACAAACACCCTGCAGAAAATTCATCTAGGTAAATACATTGCAGACTGAAGATTAGTGCTTAAAAAAGCACTAAGCACATTTCCAAGACGTTTGTTTGTTTCTTCTTTTTTTTTTTTACTGAGTAGTAAGCAGAAGGAACTCAACCTCACTATGGACCTCTCTGCCTTTTACAAAAGCAGGGAACTTGGATGTAAAATGAATTGTGGAGTATTCTAGCATATTTTTTGCTTTAATTTCTTTGTAAGTGTAACAATGAGAGAGACACAGCTATGGAACAGCACGTTTGAATTTGCAGAATGCTTAGGAAGGGGGAGGTCTGAAGTGTGATAGAATTTTAGGTGTTTACAAACGATCTTTTGAAGACAAAACCAGGCTCAAGCATTCTTGGAACATTTGAGAAGTTTTGTTTCAATATGGATTTCACTCAACTGTAACTGAAGTAACAGTTAAAATGGTAGTTTGAGAGTGTTCTACCATGAATCTGAATTTCCTTTTGCTTAATTTTATTTACTACCTGTAGTAGTCTCCAGCAGATCAGCGGCAATGGGCCAGAATCAGTACATTGCGTGTTTAAACGGTGCCATCTCGTGGCTACTGTGAGAACTTTATTATTATTATTATCAGTTTGGTTTGGTTTTGGTGTTGTTTGTTTTGTTTTGTTCTGGTTTTGTTTT
>JANIJG010009402.1:49410-67342 GCA_024611175.1 Megaceryle torquata | reverse complement strand
CCATGAGCAGCCAGTTTCTCCAGGAGAATGCTGTGGGAAACAGTGTCAAAGGCATTAACTGAAGTCCAGGTAGACAACCTCTACATCCTCTCCTTCATCCACTAAGCAGGTGACCATGTTGTAGAAGGAGTTTGTTAGTCAAGCAGGACCTGCTCTTCATAAACCCATGCTGACTTGTTCTGATTTATCTCATTGTCCTGCGTGTACTCTGTGATGGTACTCAGGATGATCTGCTTCATCAGCTTTCCCAGCACTGAAGTCAGACAGGCCTATAGTTTCTCAGATCCTCCCTCTGGCCCTTTTTATATATGGGTGTTACTTTGGCTAATTTCCAGTCTGCTTGGACCTCCCTGGTCCAGCCACAACTGCTGAAAAATGATGGAAAGTGGCTTCAAGAGCACCTCTGCTGCCTCTCTCAGAACTCTCTAGTGACTTCCATCCAGTCCCATACACCTGTGTACAACTAAGTGGTGTAGTGGATTGTGGACCAACCCTTCCTGGATTGTAGGGGGATCATTCTGCCTCTGATCTGTCTTCTAGCTCAGGGGTCTGGATTCCCAGATTACAACTGGTACTATTTCTAAAGACTGAGACAAAGGCAGCATTAAGCACCTGAACCTTTTCCTCATCCATACGTACCATGTTTCTTCCTGCATCTGAGGATGGATGCTCTCGGTCGCCCTTCTATTACTGCTGATATATTTATAGAAAGTTTTATTGTCTTTTACAGCCAAAGCCAGCTTAAGTTCTAGCTGGTCTTTGAACTTTCTAATTTTCTCTCTGCATAGCCTCACTACATCTTTGTAATCATTGTGCATGGGCTGCCCCTTCTTTCAAAGGCCATCATCTCCTTTTTGCCCTGAGTTGCATCCACAGTTCCCTTTTCAGCCAGGCTGGTCTTTGCTACTGGCTTGTTTTGCAGCTCATGGGGACAGCTGCTCCTGTGTCTTTAGGACTTGTCTCTTGAAGAGTGTCCAGCTTTCCTCATCTCCTATGCCCTTCGGGATTGTCTCCCAAGAGACTCTGTCAACAAGTCATAAGTCTGGTCTTCCTAAGTCCAACGTGGCAGTTCTGCTGCCCACCCCCTCCCCATGCCTTTCTTCCTCTGAGAATGGAGAACTCAAAGTGAACAGATCCAGAAGGATGTTATTTTTTAAAAGGTTTTACTTAAATTTCACTACAATGTTTATGATATAATTACCCTTGTTTGTAGGTTTAGATTGTTGCTGATGCATAAAATTACATCAGTCACAACAGAGTTTATCAGTTCTGGATTTATGCCACAAAGTTAGCCAGATTCTAACTCAGTCACTTAAGTAAAAAAGACAGAGATAGACTGGGTGGTTTTGTTTGCTTGTTCTTTAAAAAGACATGTACAGTTTATTGATTGCATCGTGTTAATTCTACCATGCCTTTGGGTTTTCATAGCATTAATTGCTTTTTATCAAAGAGAGTGGTCTAAAGCAGAAAACATTGTACTATTTAACAAGGTGTTTAACTTAATAAATCATACAAAGACTTCATTTGAAGGAAAGTCAAGAAAAAAGCAAAATGTGTGAGAAAACATAAACAGCCACAAAAATCAGAATAGCATTGACTTTGCTCTGTGTTTTAAAGTAGCCAGTATAGAGGAAAGTAGAGGAAGGTAGAGGAACGGGGCAGCTGGGTGTTACGTCCCCAGAAACACACTTCCAGCTTTCAGCAATTTGCAGTTCAGGGACTTCCTCGGGCACAGCTGATAGCAGTGTGTATCTTGCACTTTCCCAATGTTTAAGTAATACATTTTCTTTGAAATACTGTGGTTGGGCAGGAGGCTGCTACACTTTGATCTAGGTAATATAGTTCATGGAAAGCAACATTTATTGTTTCATACCCTTCATTATATTTTTCTCAGGTGTTGAATTCTTGTGACTGGTAGTTTTACGTATTGCTGTGGTCTCTGAACAGATTTAATAAAATGAATTTTAGTTTTATACATTCACTGTGCTTGAGCTGTGCCCTTACCATAATGAATGAACTCATACTTTGCATTTATCATAAGTTAAGAGATTTCTGATAAATGTGTATGTATTTACCTTGTATGAAAATAAAAGTTGTATGACTAAAATTTTTCTGTTACTGTTATATAGTAGTTACATTATCAATTTCCCTCTACTTTAAATGTAATTATATGTCACATTCAAAAATGCTAGGTTTGCCTCACTATATGAGAGATGAGGAGATCTGTTAGCACGTGAGCAATCAGCAACCCTATTTAGATTAAGATGTTCAGGATTCAGTGTAGTGCATTCGTATCTGCAGCCTTCTGCTTTATCAAAATTTTTAGTTCAGGATTCAATTATTTTCATATTTTCTAATTTTCTATATTGTTTATATATCTGGCAGCAGAATAATACATCAGAGTATCTAATGATTTAATTTCAAGTAGTTCTTTTAAGTTACTAGAATAAAAAAATCTGCAGTTAGATTTTGTTATGTTTAAATAAATTTCAAAATTATTTTAGTATTGTATTAATGATGCTACTTTTAGATGGAGAATACAGCAGAAGGAAGCATATATTGCTTTTAGTCAACTGATTTATGTTTTATTATTTCATAGAATATTGTTTGGAAAACGACAGAACTCAGATTGCTGGCATGGTTTATACAGATAGGAAAGAATAAGCTAATATTGCACCTAAGTAGACAATGTAGTAGCCTCCAGATTATAAAATGTCAGTTTGTCAGCACAAGCTGTTGAGTTTCTTTGTGTAACGTTAGATTCAAATTTTCTATCGTGAAGAGATTAGAATCCCCAATCAAATATGCTGGGTAACTGTGTAGCACAGAGCAACTTACTTTTGAGTTGTATCAGTATAATAGATTCGTGCTCAATAAAATGTTTGCTAGTTGTAAGTATAAACATTTTAAGCTTAAAGCACACTTTGAAATTCATCATCTGGCTGTTTTTATTGTATCTCTTTCCTGTCCTTTCCTTCCTCTTTCGCATAGACTTTTACATAATTATTCACTACTAGATTTTGAAGTAGGAATTCCACTATATTTTGTTTAAGGTGCAAAAAATGGGTCATTTGATACAGGATGGTGTTTTCCAAACCCTTTCTTATTTGTAGGATTAAAGCAGAAAAACTGCATGGATACTTAGTTTTAGATTACTGGAATAACATTTACATAGCCATATGTGAGGATGATTAAACTGCAGATTAAGCTTTGAAAGGAGGAGTTTTTTGAATTTCTGCATCTATTTTGCATATTACTGTATATTTTCAGTTGGCCACATAGATCTGATCATCCTGGTTAAATTAAGTGGCAGTGTTCTGGAACAGAATTCTGCTGCTTACATGTGCATTTTATAATAAAAATACATACTGTTTTCTTCTTTAAGGTACATGTGTTTATAATCATAGTATCACAGGTTGTCAGGGGTTGGAAGGGACCTTGGAGATCTTTGAGTTCAACCCCCCTGCTAGAGCAGGATCATATAATCTATCACAGTTTAGTAATTTTTCAAGCAGAGGAGTGTTCCAGGGTCTCGAGTACAGTGAATTTTAATAATTCTGTATGAAAATGTAATTGTGGCTGATGATACCAACCTTTCAGAAATTCAGTGTAACTGCTAGCTTCAAAGCCACGTACATGAGGCATTTAATTACTTTGTCACTGATACTAACACTTCTCAATTTCCTTTCTGATATCTAGCTGTAGTTTAGTGCATCTCACTAATCGATGTACAAAGCTTAAATCTCTGGTGTCTAGAATACACTGTGTGGATGCCAACAGCTTGCTCTTTGGCTATTTGGTTGCATAACTTTCAGTAACCCTGCCAGTCTACACGAGATACGTGATTGTGGCTCTTAGGAATCGGATTTAAAGCTTGGATGTATTCTGTGCTGAAAACAGACCCTATAGCTCTGAGCAATTGGACTGATGATAGCTGCTGTCTGCTGCAGTTGCTTGCAGATTGCCTGGCTGTCCAGAGGAGTGGGAGAAGTCTTGAATTTTGTGCATTTGGCATTGCTGGAGGAGTTGCCCAGTGGTGGGGAAGAATGTGGTATTCCTGTGACCTGCAGCTGGGCTGCTAAGCAGAGCCTGCAGTCTGACATTCCTGTTTTCATTAGGGATGGGAAAAGGCAGTCTTTTTGGATACTGGAATGTGGTCCTGTGGTGTGATCAGAGTCTGCTGTCCAGTTCAGGCATAACAGAGTGAGTTCCCAAAGTGCCTGGGGTCAAGCCAACAGAGAGTGTATCACTACTTTGTATGGTGGCTGTGGAGGAGTGCATCTGCAGCCTGCACTCCAGGTATATGGTGGCAGGTGGGACACTGCAAATCCTGGTGTTGTAAAACAGGGCTGCTCTAGGAATGAGTATGTGTCATTTGTGGCAGGTAAGAGGATGATTTTACTGTTTTAGTATAAAGCAGTATGTCACTGAAAAAATCCCTGGCACTTAAATGCTATTAGATTTATGTGTATCTACGTGCACATCCAGTCATGATGTTCTCCCTTTCACATGAGGTGTAATAAAATTTAAAGGACTTTTAGACTTAGCTGTCTTCAGGGCCAGGGGCCTCTGACTGTCAGTCTGTTGTAATGTCTGCAACCTGTGGAGTTGCCTAGTTGTGTCGACTTTCTCACAGATAGTATTTGTTAGGAGCTACAGTGGCAACTGGCACAGCAGTTCTGCAATAAAAGCCAGGCAATCAGTCTTCCCTGAAATCTTATGTTTTGATTACATCCTTTCTTTTCATCCCTCTGTTCGGGCTGAGCTCTCAGCATCTTGCTCCTCTATGAGAATAGATGTGGTCTGGGCTGTGTTTGTTTGATATCAAAGACGGCTCTCCTCATAGCCCTGCAAGAGTGGATGGATACACATGTAGCAGTGTGGGAGTTTCTGAACATCCTTGTTTCAGGAGAATGTTGTGATAACGTTTAGTTGCCATTCTGGCAGAAAACATGAGGATTTTAGGATAAGCACTGGGATGTCTTGAGGATTTTGAAAGTTTTTTTGGAATGTTAAATTTCAGATTCAGCCTTATTTGCTGGAAACTTCTGAATGACAGCTAAAGCCTTCCAGTGTGCTGGTACTTGCAGAGCATCCCCAGCAGTACATTGATTGGTGGGGAACTCCAGAAAAATACATCACCTGGAAAAGATATTTTTTGTTGTGAAACTTAAGCAAATTTTAGCACAGTTTTCACCTAGTTAACTCTGTTTTGTAGTGCACGCAGTTACCTCAGAGGTAAAGCCTGAACATGGAAAAGCTACATGCTGAGGAATCATGCTATTCAGCTTTGACACATCCCTCTCACTGCTGCATTACAGTGAGCTAGCTATCTTTCACTCAGTTCCATTTGGACTGCAGGCACTGACAGTGCTTTTAGTCTGCCATCTTCCAAAGATGAACTCCTACCCTGTATGCTTTGGATATACCCTTACAGTTAGCCCTAATCTTAGGCTTTTCCTAGAAGGTAGCGTTGAGGCAATTTGCACAAAAAGCAGAAATGGAGTTTTATGTAGCTCTGCAGTCTACCGCCCGTTCATGGATATATTGGAAGTTGTAGTTGTGCCATTAGCAGAGGTAGAGGTTGAGGTGAACCTTGACAGGAGGTTGTCCATTTTAAAGCTCTTTTCTGACGGTGGCTGTAAGAACATGATTGTAAGGAAGGTGCAAATAGCTATGGAGTTGTTTATTAATGTAAATGTTACTTCACTGATTGACTTCAGTCTTGAAATATAAAAATTGATGTTAGAAGTTTGTGTGGGAAAACAAAAGAAGCCAAAACCCCAACATGATTCTGATTCATGTAATTAGCAATTGCTGGTCTGTATCAAAAGTAGAGAAACAAAATGGTAACCGCTGTCTGTTGGAATAAAGTATGCTACTGAGATTTCAATTGTAAATTACCCATGCCCCTCCCCCAGGTACTTGTCTGCAAATTTAGAGCTGGATGTTCAGGATTCAGTGTTGCTCGTATTATGTATCACTAGAAGAACATGTAGACATGGGCACTGAAGTGTGTAATTGGCTGTTCTGAGCATAGAGCGGGGATAAGGAGTTTACACCATGGATCTTGCTTGCATCTTTAGTGAAACCACAAGATTTTCTGCATTTCTTCATTATACTTACCTTCTCATAAGAATGTGGCCTTAGTCAAAATTTAAACAAAAACCACAACAAAACAAACCAAAGGAAAAAGTTCACTATATAGTCTTCCTTTCAAATAAACACAAGTTCTATTCATTGATCTTATTCTTTTACAGTGAAATAAATGCCCGGCTTGATGCTGTTTCTGAAATTCTACTGTCAGAATCCAGTGTGTTTGGTCAGATTCGAAATCTTCTTTGTAAGCTGCCAGATATAGAGAGAGGCCTCTGCAGTGTTTTTCACAAAAAGGTATTCCCATAATTATGCTAATTTATGTTTTTCTGAATGTCATCATTCTGTCTTATTGTACGTTTTGCATGTTTGTTTAAAAATGTTTTTAGCAAGACTGAGGCTGACATGATAAAGGGATGCAATCTTATAAAAATTATTTTTGCCTTATGGTAGAATCTTACTTTGTTATCAGTGATATGCTGATAGAAAAAAACATCTGGGTAGGGTTCTAGAATACATACATTGTATTGCTGATGTGAACAGGAAAGACATCTATGGTAGTCATGATTTACTGGCTGGACTCAGTGAGATGCAATGGTGCGATAGGTCCTTGTGCCACAAATTATTTCCCTTTGAAAGAAATCATTGCATTCTGTATGCTTATCTAAAAACACACTTGCAACTGAAACCACTTGGCTGTAGTTAGCTGTTTTCAAATGAATGTTAATTTGTTTATAAATTCTGTAACTTGGATCTCACTTGCACATTTTAATAAGAATGACTTGTAATGAGACACTGACAATTCTTAGTTGAAGCAGATTAACATGTTAATAGCACCTGTGCAGCACTTCATGTTCTTCCATTTCACTGTTCTATTTAGAGGTTTTGACAGTTTGTTTTAGATAAAGGAATAGGTGAGTAGAAGGAGAGCAAATTTGTAACTTTTTTTGGATGGTACAGCACAAAGGGTTCCTCACTCTGAAGATCTGAAACTCAGTTCTTGTATAATTTTAAAGCCCTGATGTATTATAGTGTAAGGCATGTGGAAAGACTTGCATATTTAAGTGACTCACCAGAGATTCAGCCATAATGAAGTTTATGAGAAGAGGGAGTGTGCTCCAACTTCCCCGTCTTCTAAAATGTATTGTATCCACATGATGCAGTTGTCTTTGTAAAACAGCTGTCCAAGAATTACAAAATTCACTTTTTAATGGCATAACTCGTTTCACATTGAGTGATAAGTAATAAGGTTTGCAGGGATAGTTCTGTGCTTTGCAACATCCCAGCAATCCTCCACTGCTATACTGTGTTCTTACCAGTTGTTTGTGGTGGTTGTTGTTTCTTTTGTTTTGTTTTGGTGGTGGTTTTTTGTTGGCTTGTTGTTTTTTTTGTGTGTGTGTATTAATTTTTATCTTTTTGTTCAGGTGTGCCTTCCTATCTTAGGCCTGCTTAGCCTTTACTTAGGTGGACCTATTCCAAGACTCTGGATTTTTATTTAATTTTTGGAATGAGGTGACAATATAGATTGCCTTAACAACAGCCACTGTAGTTTGAGGATATATGTTTAGTGAATCATGTGTTGGAAGGAAGATGCAGGAGAGGAGTAGTCCTCCAGCAGAATTCTTAAAGGAAAATTAGTGGGCAAAGCTGCAAGGATACACTTTCATTTTGATGAATTAGCTTCCCTGGGTAAAAATCTGCTTTGTCATCTGCTACAGAACATGGAGGAGAGTACCCAAAGCACTGAGTAATCTGTGAAGACCTCTAGGACTTTGAGGAGATGACAGTGTCCCTAAAAGGCAGGGTGTGTTTTGAATAAAGAAACAAAAGCAGACTGTGGGAACCAAATTCTGCAGTCTAGACAGACAGCTAATAAGGAGCCTGAAGAAAGGTCCCAGCAAAGCAGATACCTGTTCAAGGACATGAGCTAACTGGTTTTCATAAATATTTTTTTAAATATCCAGTAATTTCAGTTGCCATTTCAGTTCCCACTAGAGGAGCCTTTCCAGTTCTGTTTAAGTCCAGATGTCCATCTCCCACATGCTCAAAATGAGGTTCCCTGTAATTTCATTCCCATTAAGGGATCCAGAACTCATGAATGGACTGTACTGATGGCTTAACTAAAAGAATGTCCTTATTAATTCAGTCTCAGCTGCAGGAAAATAGGTAAAGGTGACAAGTATTTCACTCTTCAGGCCCTTTAGACATGTGATGTTAGTATTTGATGATCTGTGTTTCACAGAGACCTCTGAAGTGTGCAGAGATGGCTGGATGGCCTTGGTTGTTCCCAAAATCTTTCATTTAGATAAGCCACTGCAGAACTTTTACTGTGGAATGCACTTTGCACCAGTAACCTCTAGAGACAGAAACAAATTAAGGCAAAACAATGCTCGGTTTTGGAACTGACTTTGCAAGGCAAAGCATCAGTACAGGAACTTGTCTGGTAAATAACATCATTGTATCTTTTCCTGGTCTGACTGACTTTCTGGTGGGCTGGTGGGTTTTTTGTGTTTGTGGGTTTTGTTTTGGGAATTTTTTTTTCATGCTCTTTATTTTTTTGTGGGGGGGGGCTTTTTTGTGTGTGTGTGTTTTGTTTTGTTTTAGTAAGTCTTCTAGTGATTCTTAGCTGGGAGCATCCTTCAACTTGGCAATTATTAATCTGACCTTCCATAAATTCCCATTTCCCCAAACCCAAGCCACTAAAAAACATTGCTGTTCAACTCCCAGGTACAAGCAATCTGGAATTATAACAACATTCTTCTATTGGGAATCAGGTATTACCTTTTGCCCTGGACTGAAAAAAGGTTATAGTAATGGTTAAGGAGACAAGAGTAATTGCTAGTGTTGCTATGGGAAGTGAAATTACTACAAGGACTGGTTGGTTCTTCTCAGTTCCTGCAGCTCCAGCACCTGACATTGTGCAAGGCAGAAATGCTGTCAACAGCAGAATGGCCTCACTCTTTTCTCTATGGCACGAGAAGGATGGCTGGAGGTGAACTGTTCGATGACTTCTTGGTAGCATTCAGAAGCTGACTTCAGAAGGAAACTGAGAGACAAGGAATTGTTGAGAGTTTTGTCTAAAACAAAAAAAAAATGTTGAGAGTTTTGCCTGAAGCTGATGCAGATTTAGGTCTTGCTGGAAGGCACATTGGCTCAATGTTTTCTGTAACCAGTTCAGCCATACTCTAGCCCCTAGACAGCGCGACCAAATAATGGAAGAAAATCTAGGCCACAAGGATTTCCTTCTGTGATCTGCATCTTAGTACAGTGGGAGCTATGAATGGTAGGACCCTACTCTTCTTTTTTTTTTTTTTTTTTTTTTTTGTGTCTCGGTTGAAGGGATGAACCTTGTCTTGGAGTGTGCAGAATGGCACGAGTGCAGTTGGAGACTTATGCTTCCATGGGTCTAAAAACCAGTACAGAGTGAACAGGCCACTAGTACTTTTATAAATGTGTCCTGCAGGGCCATCCTGTTGTTGCTGCCTGATTTAATGCAGTGTGTTTCAGAACACATTTATACAGGCTCAATCCATAAATGTTTATCTTATTTGTACCCTTTGCACAGTAAACATTATTTTTTTGACTAAAGCTCAGTCACCAAAGTGAACAGGAATCATCATAACAAATGGTCATTGTATTTACAGAACAGATTAAGGTGAAGCTGTTTAACTGAACTCCTACAGAAGGAGTGAGATCAATAATCAAACCTTACCAGGGCTTGCAGAAAAATGTCATTTCAGTTTGTTTTCCTCCTGACTTTGACCACAGGCTCTCACTTGTTTGGAGATTCTTACAGGTTGCTGCAGTTAAGGAGAACTGTTCACTTCTGAATGAGTGTCTAAACTTGCTGCCCACTTACCAGGCTCCACACCTCTGCTAAATAAAGCAGGCAGTTGCTACAAGGAGGGTATTTGCTGCCTACAGCCTTCTTGTGGGGTTTGCCTTTCAGTTTTCCAGTGAATACTTCACTACTTCACTGTCATACTCAGAATCCTCAGAGAAGAAGGGTGCTGGTCAGCTGGGTGCTAAGTGTTTAATGTCTTTTACATAAGCTTGTCAACCAGAAAGATGCGGAAAACATGCCCTTACCTGAAGGGTATGTTTGATACTTCATTGAAGATGGTGGGTTTTCAGAAGATTCAGCTTTTTCCTCCTACTAAATCAATCCCTGTTGTATATGACCAGGAAAGTAGTTACTGTTTGTATACAATGTTTAAAATAAATTCTCCCCCAGAGCATAATATCTTGACTTCAGCTAACACTTTTTTGACCTTTTTTATTCTATGATAGCAGTATGCACATCTTGCATATACTTACTTTTAATCTTTTAAGGAATTTGCATCAGATATTTTTAGATTTACAATAGTAAATGCTGATTTGGGCAAATAGTTCCTCATCAAGCTGATTAATGTAAATAATGTCATAACATAGGTGGCATAATAAACTTAAAATGAAATACCTCATTTTTCCAAGACCAAAAATAGTATGCTGCCTATGAAAACATAAAGGTAGCTATTAGAGTTTGAAAGGAGTGATAAATGGATGCTACATTTCAGCTCCCTTTTACTTTAAATGCTTTTATCTTGGAGTGGTCAATGGCTGTCAGTTGTGGGACTCTGTGTCTCCCTTTTAGATGTGTTGGAAACAATTTCACTAATGGAAACAAGGCTAAATTGCTTTCAGTTTTGTTTGAAAGGGTGTTAGATCTGGCTATACTGCTGTGGATCTTTTGTGCATTCTTCTCGGCAGCAGCCGCAGCATTTTCAGTACAGTTTGATAAACTGCTGGTTGAATCTATTGTTTGGCATCACTGCCAACTCTGAGGTTAATTTTCTAGTGCCAGAGAAGCTGTAGCTATCATTGATGGCATTTCAAATTTAGACTTCAAAAATAGCATTGAATACACTTATGAGAATCTTCTGTGAATGCAAGACTATTAATCCTGTTTTATATAAACCATTTTTACTGTATTTTAAAAGCTTCTAATTTATAACACAGTTATATATCTTTTGTAAGGTCATTTAGGATTTAATTGGAATTAGTCCCATTTTGATGTATCCCAGCTTTTCTGAATTATTTTTACATATATGTTCCAAGTTTCACTTTGCTTATTAAATAATTTTTGCAGTGGATTTGCATTTTAGGTGCAGAGTCCTGCAGTGTCACAGAAATCAAGCTTGGGAAACACTAAACACAAAAGTGTGTTCACATACTTTCTTGGGATGCTGTGTTTAACAGTTGTTTTCAGTAAAGCATGCAAAGTTTCCCATTCTTCAAAGGTACTGCAGACTGTAACTCACAATAGAATCAAATAGGTTTTACCTCATTATATGAATGTTACAGTGTGTAGGCTATCAATTGCTGTGAGAAGCTTCAGCATGTTCATTAAGCATCCTTTGAGAAATCTTGTGACAACTTTCATGGTTGTTTACAGTGTTTTGTACACGACCGAGGCAGGTTAGGGTGGTTTTTTCCCCTCCTGATTCTTTTATAGGTGACACTGCCTCGAAATCTAGCTGCATCCCTTTATCAAAGCCTGACCATCACCAGCCTCACCACCCTTCTGAAGAACAGGCATTCTTGGTATTCTTAAAATCTTTTTCTTTTCCAACTATCATATACATAGTGTACTAGTTAAGTCCTGTTTCAGTTCCTTTTTAAAAGAATTTATTGAAAAACAAAATCTCATGAACACCACCTGTTCAGCTGATATATTTCTTGCAGTCCAAGTTTGCTCATTCTTCTCTTCTGGACACTGTTCTTCTATGAATTGCTTAATGCTGTCTGTCAGGAACCTACTTTGCAATTTCATGGGGAAGAGCTTTTCAGCCTTTGCCTCCCTGAGTACATTCTGTAGTCAGTCAAGTAAGTCTTGAAGACTATCTATCCTTTATGTGCATCAGGGTTGATGATGATGCTGCAGTCAGTCATTCTGTATTGTTCTTTGACTTCAAGTCCAAGCCTGGAGTTACCATTTGTTTGGTCTTTCAGACCTTTCCTTTGTGCTTTGAATTCAAATGCTGCTGACAGATTTACTGCTTTATTATTTTGGTTTCAAAGCTTTTACAAGATAGAATAAGTAAATTCCAGATTATTGGAAAGAAGTTGATAAATTGCAGCAAGTGCGTAGGAGAACAAATTTTTCATGAGACTGAGTAATGCATTGTTTTATAGTTTGGTTAGGTTGATGGCTAAAGGAGAACACAAGGTTTAGAGACTTTTGAAGGGTGTTAACAGCAAGGAAGGAGTTAATACAAAAGAGTAAAACTAAAGATTTTTTGATTAATGGAAAGGATATTTAGGCTATCTGATAAACTTTTACATGTTCATCATTATTGTACTATGGATTTGATTCTGAAAGGAAGAGGCGAGCATGTAAGTTCTTGAAATGTAAGGGCCCAAGAGTAGATAAAATGAAAATTCATGCAGAAAAAATTGAGCAGTTGCAGGGAAACCACCTAATGGGTCTCTTCTGTTCCTATCTTCTGTGGATTTGGAACAATGATGAATTTAGATTTTCCAGAAGGATTCAGAATGTAATCTCTCTGGCCTTCCTTAATGTCATGAAGTACCATGATTAAATTGCATATTCCTTTAGCCATGTACCTACCAACCTTGGCTGTTATGGCCCATTCAGTTCTTCAGTGTACAGCCATGCTTCAGGTTACTTGAAGAGTGTCTGACAGATACTGGCTTTATGATAACTTCAATTGCATTTACTTACTTGTGATTGAATGCATATTTAAATAGCTAGAAATGTTTGTTCTTTGATTTTTGTTTAATATAGCTCTTAGGATAGAGCAAATCAGTGAAGACAGCAATTAACATAAATTATTTTCTTTATAGCCTTACTGTTGTCAGTAGGTAACAACTTCCATATCAGATTGGCAAGGCTGCAAATTTAGAAGCATATTTATTAAGTTTTCTGTGTTCATACAGTGTGAAGGCTACCCTTACACTGCTGGTCAAAGTGGTGACGTGTTTAATGAGAAGAAGGCTAAGACAGCATCTGGAGTGTACCTTAATTTCATTTTTATGGCTTTCAGCAGGTTGTGTTGAGACAATCTTCATGTTCTCAAGGGCTCATAGGCATTACAGAGTGAACTTATTTTAGGGTTTACATATGTAGGGAGTGAGAGATGAGGTTCCTTTCCAGCCTAGCACTTTTTTTAATAGCTGCTTCTGTGTTTGGGTACCGAAGTTATTTGGTAGAAATAACTACAGTGTAATAGATGAGAGAATTGTTCTTGCATAAGGATGTGGGAAGGAAAGAGAAACAAAAATTTACCTCTGGGAAGAAACTGAAATAGAAGGCATGACAAAATAAAATGTAGACATGTTTTATGAAATAGAGATTCAATGAAGCATACATGTTCTGTAATCAGTGTAATTGGATCACTGCAAAACACTGACCAGAAATGAGATTCTAGGCTGTATGTTGCAATGGTGGGAGACAGTAAAAGTATAGGAAGAGAATGATGCATCATACAAAGAGTGTTATAGTAAAATCACTTGGTTTTACGCTACTCCCTTCTGTACATCCTCAGTGTTGTCAGTTGACCAATGGGAGAAGTACATAGAACCAGAGAAGGAATGTTTCTACAGATCAGTAAAATATGAAAAAAAAATCAGCATAATTATTTCTAGACAATTTTTTTAAAACCTCTGAAGTGGAAATGTCCTGGGGTGACACTGAATCCAGCAGCATTTGAAGGCATTAAGTGTCTCATAGGACCAGGTTTCTATTTGGTATGCTAATATGGTTTAGCACAATCTTACTTCTCTTAAGACCATGTCAGAGAGAACTGGTATTGATTTATAGGTGCGGCATGAGTACCTTAGGTAACTGTGAGCTGAGTGGGTCAACTGAGTGTGTTTGAGGAACTGTGAGTGTGGCAGAAGGTGGATTGCTTTATTAGATTAACTGTTTGCACAATCCTCACCCTGACCACTAATTCTTGAAAATAAGGTAAGGTAACAAACTGTGATCATGCTGAAGACTGTGTAGAATCTAGCAGCAAAGTATTTGAGCCACATTAATATTAGTGGTTATAAAAGAAAGAAATGGTTCTCCTATACAAGTCATTGATTTTGGTGAGAAGCTACTTTAAAGGGAAACAGTATGCTCCTACTCTGTGGGTATCATGAAACGAGCTCTGAAAGTGCTACGTGCTGTTGGCTCCTATCTGGGAGATTCTCTTTTGATAATATCCTGGGTAACTGCCTGAAAGAGATAAAAAATCTCATTCATAACTCTCTAGTGAGAAGAGGATAAAAGATGGACCAAGGTTGTGTATTCTCCTTTGTCTCCTCATCACATAGACCTGGGGATTAACCAGACAGAGGCTGATGCTGTCAATAGCTCTGAGTGCTTTGAGCAGTGACTGCTGGTTTTTTTTAAATTTCTGTTATGTTTTGGGGTGGTTTTTTTGTTTGGGGGTTGGTTTGGGGTTTTTTTGGTTGTTTTTTGTTGTTTGTTTGTTTGCTTGGGTTTTTTGTTGGTGTTTTTTTTTTCCCCTCTTCTTTCTTGTGTTCTTGTTCCAAGACTCTCCTTTCTGTGCATTACCTTATCTTTCCAAACCCTTTCTTGCCCAAACAGCAGCCTGAGGATTCAGATAACATCACAGAGATGCACAATCCCATATGGACAAGTTGTGGTACTTTTTTGCTGTTTGCACATTATTAACCCATTTCTTCAGTTGTTTGTCTACTGCATATGTGTTACCTATCTCAAAGAATAGAGTTCAGCTCTTGGCTGATTCATAACAGCAGTGGTTAAAACAATTATGCTTTATTAACGTTTTGAGTGTGGTAAGATTATGCAGTTGTCTTACAGGCTGTACATTTTAACAGTATTTTGTCACATTTTCAAAAAGCAAAAAAGACTATAGGATTTAATGAAAATAAAATACATTATCATGATTTAGACATTGCTTCCTTTCTCAGTGCTCAACCCAAGAGTTCTTTGTGATAGTCAGCACCTTGTCTCGCCTGGACTTGGAAATTCAAGCTCTTGTTCCAATCATACATTCTCATGTGAAAACTCCTCTATTACAAAATGCACTGTTGGAAATCCCAGCACTTCTCTCCCCAGTAAAACATTATTTAAAGATCCTTAATGAAGAAGCAGCTAGGTAAGTAGTGAAAATAGATGAATCTTCTGTGCCTCATAGACTTCCTGACTAAATGTATTCAGTTATGCAAATTATGCATCTTGTTTTAATATACCTTAGTTTTATATTACTTTTTTATATATTTATGTATGTACAGGTTGCTTATAATGAAGACAGAAGTTGCTGGTTTTTTCAGCTTATATTAATTTTTTTTTAAAGTTAAATTAAGTGAGCAAGTATTCTGTGTAGTGGGTGTCTGCCTCAGGCTGAATAATTTTTTGAAGGTAATTCAGCTGTTTTGGGGAAATAATGTAGAACAAAATATATTTCGCTCTTGGTAATTTAATTAACTTTTAAATTATTTTTTTACATAGAGAAGTTATTCTTTTTGAAGGGATACTTGACCTTTAGGAGAGTGGCTACTCTGCTGTCAAGAATATGCCTCTTACTTTTTTTGGTGAAAATTCATGGAAGCTTTGAGAGCCCCCTCTCCTTCTTAAAAAATATTTTTACATGCTCACTAATGGCAGAGAATATGAACATTAGTAGCTCTAAAGATTCTGTGTAGCCTATGTGATTTATATTCCAACAGAGCATTTCTGGGGTTAGTGTCCTGTTCATAGACTCCCTCTAGAGAATGACTAAACTAGCATCTGCCTCAGGTTTCTGATTTTGATCAAGCTTTTCCCTGCAGTTGCCTTCCTGCAGTCTTGGAGAGGTGTGCTGAAAGCATGGAAGCTATCTGCCCTTTTTTGTCTTAATTTTCTCCTTTGTTGGTCTAAAAAAAAAAAAAAGAGTAGTCAAAGGGAGATGCTAAATTGGAATTAATATTCATTAAAAGGGAGAATAACTTTAAGTTGTTGTGTAGTGTTTCTTCTGAAGAGCTTCTTCTTCCATTGTTATCCCCAGATCCTGGCCTTAAACCCAGGAAGAAGGCAGCAGGAGCCTTAAGATACAGATTATTAAAGCAAGAACTTAAGTTCAGTAAGGGAGAGATGTGTGAAAACAAACAAACAAACCAACCCCCCCAAAACAACAAAACCCACAAACAAACAAGAAAAAAACCCGACCAAACTCTCAGGGGACAGGATTTAGGAGGAATACATTGTGGTTAGGCAAACTCACTGTCTTTCACAAGAAAAGGAATATGAAATCTTGTAAGAAGTGTTTTCTTGTGGTGCTAGGCACAGAGGCAGTCTGGCTTGCACGGACACCTCTTCTGAACACTTGACTTAGCAGGGTTTTTTTGTCTCTTTTCAGTTTAGTTTTTACATAACATGTTAAATGGAAAATCTGAACACAAAGTTAGTGTCATCCACCCTTATGTAGAGGTCATCCTAAACTTTCCTGCTATAAGGAAGTTTCGTTTACTTTGAGCATTTTCTCATTGTGAGATATAATTGATTGTGATATACATAGAGATTCTTTGATGGAATTGTGGTACTCAGTTGAAAGAGTAGTTATATTGCGGCAGTGTATTTCCAAAACAAACTAAAAGGAAACATCCAATTTATGTATAAAATCTTTTTTATCGTTCTCCAGCTGATATTTAAAATTAAAGAAATTTAAGAATTAAAGCCTAGAACTTACTTTGTTTGCTTCTGAATTAGAGTCAGATGCAAGATGCTGAGAAGAGTAGAAATATTCAATATGCTTGTTAGGTGGGATGATGAGATTTCTGCTGATGCATGGTATTCAATTATAGTTGTGGCAGGTTATGACAAAACAGACTATATCTTAATTATACCAGATTTACTGTAGGTAGGTTTAAAATATGGATTTTTTTTTTCTTCTGTCACTGTGTTGACGATGGCTAGAATAGTAAATAAAAATAAGTTACAATAGTATAAGATACCACCATTGAGCTGCAGAATGCATGTATTTCATTTGCATTTATTCATAGAATCATATGATGGTGTGGGTTGGAAGGAGCCTTCAATATCATCCAGTTCTAACCCCTTTGCCACAGTCTAGGATGCCTCCCACTAGACCAGGCTGCTCAAAGCCCCATCCAGCCTGGTCTCGAACACATCCAGCAATGGAGCATCCTCAGCTTCCCTGGGCACCCTGTACCAGTGTCTCACCACCCTCAGAGTGAAGCACTTCTTCCTTATCTAAATGTACCCAATTCTACTTTGAAGCCTCATCCTATCACTACAAGCAGTTGTAAAAAGTCCCTCCCCAGCTTTCTTGTAGGCTCACTTCAGATACTAGAAGGCCACAGTAAGGTCTCTGCAGAGCCTTCTCTTTTCAAAGCTGAACAACCCCAACTCTCTTATTCAAGATGACTGAAAAAACTTACCTTTGGGCCTTTATGTATCTGAGATTTGTGTGGCAATATTATTTGTACTGAAACCCCTTTCTTTCCTGAAAATTATGACAACTTGTGTACATGCATGGGTGTGCACACACACACACACACACACACTAGTGCACATATGTCTACTGCATCATGACTTAATTTTATTATGTGGTGTGGATAAAATCCTGTAGTGGTTTTCAAAAGTATCCCTCTGCTTCAGGGGTGTTTAAAAAAAAAAATCTCAAACTGTCAACTTCTAAATTTTTGATAAGCTTCACATAGCAGTGACAGTCTTCACAGTCAGCTGCTGGCTACTAGTGATTTTTTTTTTCTTGCATTCCCATGGAAACAGGTCTAATTAGCACAAAATCATTTCTATAAATTTGTATTGTATTTTAAAAAGGCATCTTTACTGTCACTT